>JABUQX010064547.1:7500-17500 GCA_015478945.1 Trachelipus rathkii
TTCTAGTGATGGCTGGATCTAAAACTTTGAATATTGACATAGAACGATGAAACTTGGTATACTACCATCCTATAATGTATCCTCTTATGATGTATCATCGATACAGAAAAAAATAAATAAATAAATAAAAAATTAAAAAAAAAGTTTAAAAAAATTATAAAAAAAATACTTTTTTATGTTTATAACTTAAAAGAAAAATTTGAGTTTTTACATACCAAAAGCTGTAAATCAGTAAATCTAACCACCCTCCCCACCCCACCCCTCCACACCCTGTCCTATGATGTAATCGATCTTCTGATCAGGTCAATTTTGTATAACATATCAACAACTTTTATTTATTTTGTTTTCTTTACTTTAAACATTTTGCTTTTACAAAAAATTTACGCTTTTCATATTTATAACGTTAAACATTTGTGTTTTTACATACCCTAAAATGGTAAATTGGTGAATCAGTAAATCAAGACACCCATCCCTCCCCCCTCCCACTCCCCATGCCAACCTTGATCTATTGATCTATTGATCTATTGATCTATTGATCTATTGATCTATTGATCTATTGATCTACTGATCTATTGATTCAAGTCATATTTCGAGTATCATTTTGGATAAACATAACATGTAAAACAATAAGTGGTGCTTTTTATACTAACCTGCGAATATATGTTGACGTAACAAAATTTTCACATCAATAAAGCTAACATAAACATAACCTTGATGCATAGAATATAAGTATAACATCAAGACCTAACATACTTAAACGCAAAAAATCAGTCAACATTAACAAGAACATACCTTAACAACAGGAAGTACATACTAACGGTTGCATACAGAAAACGTACCCTATTCACGCCTTTTTCAAACATATGCTCTAACATATCATTCGTTATTTTACATTAACAAGTAACATTTAAACAAAAATTTATCATAACCTAAACCTAATGGGTCCTAAGTGACGCAACGAATATATGCTAAGGTAAAAAAGTTTTCCACATCAATAAAGCTAATATATAAACCGAAACTAACGAATATATGGTTACACACCCACCAAACCAACAATCCTTAAGCCGAATAAACAGTTAAACATTAAAAAAGTTCCATACTTAACAACATTAAATAACTTACATTGCATACAGAACGTACCCTATTCACACTTCTTTTTCTCAAGCATATCTCTAACATATCACTGTTATTTTTTACATTAACATAGTAACATTTAACAAAAGTTTACCATAACCAACCTAATTATCATACTGGCCAACGAATATATGGTGACATAACAAAGTTTTCACATTAGTAAAGCTAACATATCATAGCCTGAACTAAGAATATAACGCACAATGACAATACCTAACATACTTAACATACCTTACGCTCGAATAAACTTTAACAATACAAAGTTTCGCATAACTTAACAACAGTACGTAACTAAGATGCAATACACAAAGAAACAGGCAGGCGAAGCTTATGGTAGTAAATATTCATTTAATAAATTAGTACTGCACTGATTGTTTATTTTTTTTCATTATTTTTTAAAATTTTTATTTTTTTATTTTTATTTTTATCTTTGTGAAAAAAAAATTATTTTGTTTCAAATTTCTATCATTTTTTAATTTTGTTCATTTAAAAAAAACATTTATTTTTAATTTTATTTCTTTAAAACTTTTTGTTTAAAAAACTTTTATTTATTTTTAATTTTATTTCTTTAAAATTTTTTTTTTTTTTTTTTAACTTTTAATTTTTAATTTTTATTTCTTTAAACTTTTTGTTTTTAACAAAAAATTTTATTCTTTTTTTATGTTTATAACGTAAAAAATTTAAATTTTTACATACACTAAAGCAGTAAAACAGTAAATCAGTAAATAAATCCACCCACCCTGCAATCCCAAACCCATCCATGATCTATAGATCTATTGATCTAACGATCAATATGACCTTCTTGATCTATTAAGATAACAGGCTAACATAACAAAGTTTTAGCCTCGGGAGAGTTAAACTGAACATAACATACTTAACACACAACAACCGCACGAATAAACAGCCAGTACTAACATCTTAAGCAACAAAGTTCAGGCATAGTTGGGGAAGTAAACAAGTTTTCAATTTTTTTAAAAAACATAATTTTCAATGAGAAGAGCATTAAATAAATACTTAAAAACAGACGCTTTATTTTAAACACATTAATTCATCTAATCATGGGACAGAGGATTCTGTATAAATTTGAGCAGTTTCTATATATCTCTCCAGAGATTCATCCCTTTGAAGGAATGTAAATATAAATACCCACCATGCAACACTAACCCATTTTTCTGCATATTTGGTTCAACAGAACACTCATTCTCTCCGCTCCAGAGAGAAGTAAACGTGTCCATGCTGATAGTTATTAGCGCACTCTTGTATATCGCATTATACGGTAAACTACATGTTTCAGTGTAAATATCGTAGATTACACCATGAGCTATATGTATTAAGTCCTCAAGTATGTCAACATCGTTAAGATGCGATGTTAATTCGTTTTTTATTTTAATCAAAGCTGTTAATATTTTTCAGATGTTCGCACTGTGAAACCTATACACGTAACGCAGAAGGCACACCTCCGATGGGTCCCTCCAAATAGTTTTCGCACAGAAAAAAGCTTTTAATATTGTCACACGACGAGAAAACAGCATCTATTCTATTAGAACCTCTCTCACTGTCTCCCCAGTCAGATATTTCACTACGCATCGATGCATCGGATGACACACACTCATCCATTACCCATGCTGCTGCGATGTCGATAATCTTGATGAATTCTTCAGCAGAAATGAATAAGGGTCTATTATTTGAACCTCTGGCAGGAATACAAGCAATGTATCGGTCTCCATTCGGTTTACGAATAAATATAAATGACACATCATTGGGTATAACGAAAGACCTCGTAAAGATATCAACAACAAGCGTAGAGATGCGAGGAGATGTCATCATACCAGCACAGCGAAAAATGTCTTACTGATGGAAATCGTGTGCGTAAGCAGTCCTCAAAGGTAATGAGATTCTTTCTTTCAACCAATCAGAAGAAAGTAAACAAGGATATAGCGCACGAACGAACCATAACGGTTCAAAAGTCTATACAACATGCCATGTACAGCTTTGTTTAAACATGAAATCGCATCAGATATTTGTATTTTCATATCTAGGCCTTACTAGCAATTCTTTTCACGGTTGTATTGTGTTATTTCATGTTTCAATTAGGGTTATTAGATACAGTTCGAGAAATGGTTCAAGCTCCTCCGATTTTTTGAAGCATTACACAATACCTTTGATTCTTGTTTGTCACAGGGAAAATATGACAAATTTATTCAAACATTTTAGGTTTTTGCTAATATTTTATTCTTTTTTTATGTTTTATAACATAAAGAATAGTAATTTTTTTAACAAAACCTAACAAAAATTTATTACGACATAACCTAATCTATCATACTGATCAACGATAAACGCTATTCTACTGCAATGTTGTCAAACTTATCTTGTCAGATGCACTGCTTGCCAAACTTTACCAATCTCAAGTGGGTTTCGCAAACTATGACATACCAAATGTTTAATTTAATTTAACATATAATTTTATCATATCATAACCTAATTAACAAATTGAACTACGAATAAAAGCTAACATACAAAGTTTTAACGTCAGTAAACCCCACAAAATATATTTGTTCATTGTATTATTTATTTAAATTTATTTTTCAAATTTTTTTTCTTTTTAATTTTTGGTTATTTAAAAATTATATATATATATTTATTTTAATAAACTTTTATTTATTTTTATTTTATTTATTGTTTAACATATATATATTTTGCTTTTTAGAATTTTTTTTCCTTTTTTCATGTTTATAACTTAAAAAAATTTGCTCTTTTACAGACCCTAAAGCTGTAAATCAGTAACCAAACCACCCATCCCACCCTGCCTTCCACACTCTTCCCTCCACCACCCTATGATCTAATGGTCTATTGTTTCAAGTCACATATCGACTATCATTTTGGATAAACACAAATAAAGATATGTTATTTATACACATATCAACGAGTATATGCTAACGTAACGCTCCCCTCCCACAATTCTTTGATCTTTTGATATATTGATCTATATGATATCAGGTCACATTTTCGTGTATCATTTCGGATAAACATAGGCACAACAAAAATAAGTTCTTTATACACTAACCAAACGAATATACGCTAACGTAACAAAGAGTTTTTTCCCATTAATAAAGTTTAACACAGCATTACATGAACTAAGAATATAAAAGTACAACACTCGACAACCTAACACACCTTATCGTCCCGATAAACTACTAACATTAAACAAGTAACCCATACTTAAAAACAGTAAAGTACCTAACACAGCGTCACAAAACGTAACCTATTCACACCTTTTTCAAGCAAATCTCTAACATATCAATGTTAATTTAACATTAACATGGTAATATTTACCAAAAATTTAGCATAACCGGTCTAAGCAGCATACGGAAACGAATATAATGCTAACGTAACAAAGTTTTTCACATTAACTTCGTAATATTTAACAAAAATTTATCATACCCTTACCTAAATATCATAATCCCAAACGAATAATTGCAAACATAACATCAAAATAACAAAGTTTTTTCCAAACATAAGATAAAAATAAGTTCTTTGAATAAAATATCATAGTAAAGTGTAATAGTTTACTGATTTTAAGGCAGTAAACCAGTAAATCAGTAAATCAAACCAACCGTTGCTGCAGACCCGCCTCCCCTATCTTAACGCATCCATGAACTTTTTGTCTTTGATTCTATTGATTCAGGTCCATTATCGAGTATCAAATTTCGGATAACATAGCGCAAAAAATGAGTTCTTTATATACTAACCATCGTATATATGCCAACGTAACAATGTTTTCACGTTATTAAAGCTAACAAAGCATTACCTGAACTAAGAATATAATGTACAACGACAAGCTAATACACCTTACCCCTCGAATAAACTCCTAACATTAACAAAGTACTATACTTAACAACAGTAAAGTACCTAACACAGAGTACAAAACCTAATCTATTCACACTTTTTCAAGCATATCTCTAACATATCAATGTTAATTTTACATTAACATGGTAATATTTAACAAAAATTTAGCATAGCCCGGTCTAATTATCATACCGACAATGAATATAATGCTAGCGTAACAAAGGTTTTCATATTAACTTCGTAATATTTAACAAAAAATTCATCATAACTTTACCTAAATATCATAATCCCAAACGAATAATTGCAAAAATAACAAAGTTTTATCCAAACATAACATCGAAATAACACAGTATTTTCCAAACATAACATAAAAATTAGTTCTTTGAATAAAATATCATAGTAAAGTGTAATACTTTACTGATTTTAAAGCAGTAAATCAGTAAATCAGTAAATCAAACCAACCGTTCCTGCAGACCCCTCCCTACCCACCCATTCCATGACCTTCTTGACTACATTGATCTATTGATTCAGGTCGCATTTTGAGTATCATTTTCGGATAAACATAGCCACAAAAATAAGTTTTTATATACTATCCATCGATATATATGCTAACATAACAATGTTTTCAGATTAATAAAGCTAACAAAGCATTACCTGAACTAACAATATAATGTACAACGACAAACCTAACACACCTAACGATCGAAAAAACCACTAACATTTAACAAAGTTTCCAATACTTAAAACAGTAAAGTACCCCTAACACAGCTACAAAAAACGCAACCCATGTCACACTTTTTCAAGCATATCTCCAACATATAACAATGTAAATTTATATTAACATGGTAAAATTTAGCAAAATTAGCATAATCCCTGTCTAATTATCATACCGACAAACAACGAATATATGCTAACGTAATAAAGGTTTTTACATCAACTTCGTAATATTTAGCAAAAATTCATCATAACCGTCGTCTACATATCATAATCCACACGAATAATAGCAAACATCAACCAAAGTTCTAACCAAAACATTACAAATAAAAATAACAAAGTTTTACCCAGACATTAACATAAAATATTTCTTTGAATAAAAAATCACAGTAAAGCTTAATAGTTTACTGATTTTAAAGCAGTAAATAGTAAATCAAACCAACCGTCCCTGCAGTCCCCTCTCCCCCCCACTGACCTATTACTGTATTGATCTATTTTTTTTAAGTCATATTTCGAGTTATATTTTTCCAATAAACATAACAAAATAATTCTTATCTACTGACCTACGAATATATGCTCACACAACAAAGTTTAAGCATCAATAAAGCTAACATATCTTAACCTAAACTAAGAATATAATGTACAACGGCAACCTAACATACTTCGGTATGAATAATCCGCTAACAACCTGAAAATTTCCTACTTATCAAAAGTAAAGTAGCTAACAGGTCATACGATACTCGATGTGGGTCCCCTTTTTCCTGCATATCAAGCAACAGTTAAGCATGTCATTATCTACCAATTTCCTTAACAAGTGACAATCTATCAAAGATACCAGCATCTTGAACAATGGATTGACACTATCTTCATCAAAATGTCTCTCGTTTCGAATATAACATCATTTGAACTATGAATAAACGTAGACATTAGAAAAATTCTCGGGCATACCTAACATTACTCAACAAAAACTTAACCTACGCTCACGTTTCTAACACATCAACGTCAGATAACACAGTAATATCTTGCGAAACTCATCATTTCTCTAACAAATCAGTGTTAATTTCACACTGTCATAGTAATATTTAACATAGCGTACCTAAATTACGAATAAACAGTTTTCATTAATCAAGAGTATCTAAAGCAACACATCACCTCCCGAGAGAAATCCCAAGGGGATGTGCCCCTTGAAAGGGTGTGAATTCGGACATGGGGGATCACCTCCGAAGGGGTGTAAGCGGGTTTTGGGCCCCAACTCTTCGGGCTGAGGCCTTACCCCTCCTTCGGACGGGTAATGACAGCTTACACCCCTTCGAGTATGATCCTGGCGTACGTGTATAGGTTTCAGAGTTCGAACATCTTAAAATATTACAGCTTTGATTAAAATAAAAAATGAATTAACATTGCATCTTAACGATGTTGACATACTCAAGGACTTAATGCATATAGCTCATGGTGTAATCTACGATATTTACACTAAAACATGTGGCTTACCGTATAATGCGATATACAAGAGCGCGTTAATAACTATCAGCATGAATACGTTAACTTCTCTCTGGAGCGAGAGAATTAGTGCTGTTGAACTAAAATATGCAGAAAAATTGTTTAGTGTTGCAGGTGACATTTATATTTACATCCTTTCAAAGGGTGTTGAATCTCTGGAGAGATATATAGAACTTGCTCAATTTATACAGAATCCTCTGTCCCATGATTAGATGAATTAATATGTTTAAAATAAAGCGTATGTTTTATGTATTTATTTAATGCTCTTTTCATTAAAAATTATATGTTATAAAAAATGAAAACTTGTTTTACTTCCCCACTATGTGAACTTTGTTGCTTAAGATGTTAGTGCTGGCTGTTTATTCGTGCGGCTGTTGTGTGTTAAGTATGTTATGTTCATAGTTTAACTCTACCGAGGGTAAAACTTTGTTATGTTAGCTGTTATCCTAATAGATCAAGAGGTCAATAGATCGTTAGATCAATAGCTCTATAGATCAAGGATGGGTTGGGGAGGGCGGGGTATGTGGTTTGATTTACTGATTTACTGTTTTACTGCTTTAGTGTATGTAAAAATGTAAATTTTTTTACGTTATAAATAAAAAAAAGAATAAAATTTTTAGTAAAAAAATTTTAAAGAAATGAAATTAAAAATTAAAAGTTTTTTTAAAACAAAAATTTTTCACAAAGATAAAAATAAAAATAAAAAAAAAATTTGAAAATAATAAAAAAATAAACAATCAGTGCAGTACTGATTTATTAAATGAATATTTACTACATCAGCTTCGCTCCTGTTCGTTCTGTATGCATTGTTAGTTACTTTACTGTTGTTAAGTATGGAACTTTGTTATTGTTAACAGTTTATTCGAGCGTAAGGTATGTTAAGTTTGTTGTTGTACATTGTGCGTTATAATTCTTATGTTCAGGCTATGATATGTTAGCTTAAACTGATGGCGAAAAACTTTGTTATATCACCATAAATTCGTTGGCCAGTATGAAATACATTAGGTTATGTTATGGTAAATTATTGTAAATGTTAATATGTTAATGTAAAAATAACAGTGATATGTTAGAGATGTTTGAAAAAGTGCGAATAGGGTACGTTCTGTATGCAATGTCAGTTACTTTACTGTTGTTAAGTATGGAACTTTTTTAATGTTAACTTTTTATATTCGTGCTTAAGGTTTGGCTTGTTAGGTTTGTGGTGTACATTATATTTCTTAGTTTCGGGTTATTGTTAGCTTTAAATTGATGTGAAAACTTCTTTACGTAGGCATTATTCGTTGGTCAGGATGATAATTAGGTTAGGTTAATGATGAATTTTTGTTAAATTTTACTATGTTATGTAAAATAAACATGAATGATATGTTAGAGATAAGTTTGAAAAAGTGTGAATAGGGTACATTCTGTGTGCAACGTTAGTTACTTTCCTGTTGTTAAGTACTGGTAATTTGTTAAATTTGACTGTTTAATTCGCGTTTAAGGTATATTACGGTGTTGATGTTATATCATTAATATACTTGCATCAGGTTATGTTTATGCTAGCTTTATTGATTGTGAAATTTGTTACGTTCAACATATATTCGAGGGTTTATTATAAAGAAACTTATTTTTATGCCTATGTTATCCAAAAGAATAAATAGAAATAATGAACTTGAATCAATAGATCAGTAGATCAATAGATTCAATAGATCAATACCTCAATAGATCAAGGTTGGGACAGGAGGGGGAGGATGGGTGGCTTTGAATTTACTGATTCACTGATTTACCATTTTAGGGTATATAAAAACACAAATATTTTACGTTATAAATATGAAAAGCGTAAAATTTTAGTAAAAAAAAATGTTTAAAGTAAATAGAACAAAAATAAATAAAAGTTGTGATATGTTATCCAAATATGACCTGAATCAGTAGATCGATAGATCATAGACAGGGTGCGGAGGGTGGTGTGGGGAGTTGTGGTTTGATTTACTGATTTACAGCTTTTGGGTATGTAAAAACACAAAAAAAATTAAGTTTTAAACATAAAAAGAATATTTTTTTTTTTTTTTTTTAAAAAAAATTTAATTTTATTTATTTTTTTTTATTTATTTTTTATTTTTTTTATTTATTTTTTTTCTGTGTCGATGATACATCAAAGGAGGATACATTATATTAAGGTTGTATACCAAATTTCAACGTTCTATGTCAATATTCAAAGTTTTAGATCACAGCCCCATCATCTAAGGGGCGTAGTGTCATTTTACCTCTTCTGTATCGATGTTACATTATAAGAAGGCTGCGTACCAAATTTCATGATTCTATGTCATTATTCAAGGTTTTGGGGCACAGCCCCATCACCTATGGGGTATAGTGTGATTTTACCTCTTCCTGTAATCGATGTTTACATTATAAGAACGGTTCTGTTATTTGGGAGAGAAGTTTAGTGCGAGTGTTCTGGGATTTATGTGAGTGCAACTTCAGTATATAGATTGCCAGAATCAGTCTAGTTTGGAGACGACCCCGTACTTTGACTACTCGCGGAATGACAGATATCTCTGAGGGGGTGCCCCACGGTAATTTTACCTCTTCTACAACGAGTTTACCTTATATGAAGGGTATATACCGAGTTTCATCATTCTACGTCAATATTCTAGGTTTGGGGGTCAGCATCCCCCACATGGGGTGCCCACGGTCATTTCATCTCGGTTACACCTAAGATATATCCAAGTTTCATCGTTCTATGTCTATATTTCAGGTTAGGAGGCCGAAAACCCCCCATGGGGTGCCCTCAGTCATTTTAACCTCGGCTGCATCTAAAATACATCCT
>JABUQX010064547.1:25000-27500 GCA_015478945.1 Trachelipus rathkii
TATGTATACTCTTTCTTTGCTATGCACTGCTCTTCTTTCTTATTATAACCTTATATAACTAACCCTGTATATAACTCAACATATCATATATGCCTTTATATATATATATTCTTCTCCAATCACAAAATATTTGTGCTTTCAAATGTGTTTGCTGAAAAATCTTAATTTTTACTTTTATCATACTATTTCTATATTTAGGTTCAGCTTAAAGACTTTATTTTATTTTGATTTTATAAAAAGACATTAGTGTTATTATTATTATTATTATTATTATGTTGTGTTTATTCTTAGGAGAAAAAAAAAAAAAAAACATGGTGGTTGTATGTAGTAAAATGTTTAAGTTTGCAAAAAGAAAAGTGAAGAATATTTATTTTTACTAATAATAAGTATGGTAAAACAGTTAAACAGTAAAGCTTCTAAAGATTGGGCGGGGTGGCCGGAAGAACTTCCCCTGAAGTCATTTGCTGTATGCCCTGTTTTGCTGTTTTTATGGTCGATAAAGAACATGTTACGATGGGGTGACAATTTTTCTATGGCTGTGTTTAAAAATTGTTTTTTCTAAAATCAGAATGGAGAGGATGAATCGTTTCACTCTTTGTGAACAATTGCAAATGTTTTTCATCGAAGATAATGTTTTCGAAAACATTTGTGTTTACCATACATGAAAATAAGAAACCACTTATCCTTCAACAGAAGGAAATTTAACCCAACTTTAACTTTAGCTTTAACTTTAACTATCTATAGCTTTAGCTTTAACTTTAACTTTAACTTTAATTTTGGTAATGAAACAGTTTTTCTATAAATAAAATACCTCAGTTTGAAATAAAAAAATGTAAGACTGTGTGTATATGACCTCTAACTTAACATACTCTTCTTCTTTCTCCTTCTTCTTTCTTCTTCTTCTTCTTCTTCTTCTTTCTTCTTCTTCTTCTTCTTCTTCTTCTTCTTCCTTTTTCTTCTTTTTCAGTTTTCAGTTTCTTCTTTTTCCTTCTCAGAGGACTTAACTCATTTGGGGGGTTTATGAAACTGAGGTGAATCACTGTCCTTTGAAACATATATAAACATACATCAATTGACTCAATATGCAGCTGGAAATTCCGTCTGGCTCCCGCAATCTAAACTCCGGCTCCCGGCTCCGGCTCAGCTCATGTGCTCTGGTACATAAACTCATTATATTCATTTATTCTCTTCTTTTCAATTTCACTAAATTTCAGCTTCTAAAGTACTTTCTGGTTTTTGGGGGCTCAGACCCCTCCCCTCCTTAATGGACATGACGGAAATCAGGCTAGGCATTGACACCTAATTAAACGCCATGGTGTAGTTTGAAGAGAATTTCTTAACTAAAGCACTTTAAAAA
Organism: Trachelipus rathkii; assembly: GCA_015478945.1. Classification (NCBI taxonomy): domain Eukaryota; kingdom Metazoa; phylum Arthropoda; class Malacostraca; order Isopoda; family Trachelipodidae; genus Trachelipus; species Trachelipus rathkii. The sequence goes on from JABUQX010064547.1 coordinate 26,358, forward strand.
CCAATCCAAAAATATATATGAGCACCGCAGCACCGATGCAAAAAATGCCTTAAGGGTTGCTCCGATCCACTCGGTAATGCCAGGAATCAACTCGGCAAACCTCGAAACAGGGGTAGACATCATGTTCAACTCTAGTTCGAAAAATAGCAAGGATTGAATAACTTGCACTTACTAGAAAAGGGGTAAAGGGTACTAACTCATGGAAGGAAGACCATCCTAACAACTTCTAATATACACCAATCTAATCCTCATACCTCAAAACATAGGAGTAGAGACACCCACAATATTAGGTGTATTCTATGACCATGGACGTGTCATTATAAATTGCTAGAGAAAGGGGATTGAATTACTAACTCTGAAGGAAAAAAAATCCTAGCACAACTTCTAATATACAAATCTAAACTTCGTACCTTATAACATAGGGTAGACACTATATTGGGTCTATTCTAGGATGTAGGTTTTATGTCGTGTGGCTTCAGAACCATAATATTGCTAACTGAAACCCTCAAATGATTTTCTACCATTGAGAAACCTAGATGTGACCTGCCATTTGTCCTAATATGTGGTTTGGAGCCAGAATTCCCAATCTGCTTTGCAACCACCAGCTCCAACTCAGCCATATGATTTGTCATTCCTTTAACATAACCTTTCTATTTCATTTGTTCTCTTCTATACACTTCATCAATTTTCAACCTTCTAAGTCCATTTTAGGTTTTTGGGGGTGGGGACCCCACACTCCCTTCCAGGCATATCCCGGTTTGGAAACATTGGAGGCAACGATGTTGCCACATATAAAGAAGGCATGTCAAGTTTGAAGAGGATACGAAGCCTCTAACATCACGCTGGAACGCCAGGCATTTGGTCATTTGAAACCAAATAATATTTTGCCAGGGGAGCAATGGGGACTCTGGCGTTCGGGAGAGAAAGTAACTACGAGGTCTCATTTTTGCGAATTCTACCCCCTGTTTTGACACCATCATGATAGGTTTTACGACGAAGGGTAAGCCTCTGCAGAAAGCGCATGTTTGGTTGCGTTCGTACGCAACGGTTGACGTCGCATCAGCAATAGCGGCAATCGACTCGGCATACCTCTCAAAACATACTAGGCAACACCGAGCTCGCAGCTACAGCAAGCGAAACTAA
>JABUQX010064547.1:30000-33872 GCA_015478945.1 Trachelipus rathkii
AAACCAAAACTTATAAGTTAAGTGTTTCACGGGAAGCCCCATTAGTTACCCCATATAACCTTATATATGTATGTATATATATATCATATCATATATATATATATATATATATATGTATATATATATATATATATATATATCATCCTACTTTCTATGTATTAAATAAAAAGATAACTGGATGTAAATAAAATTACTCCATGTTTTTATTTGTTAGTATTAATTTTACTTAATAATAATATGGAACATTTTGATTATATTCATTAATAAACTATTCATGCATTAAATATTTAATTTTTGGAAACCCACCAGGCCTAGTTGAAAAGGCTGTTCTACAGTTTTACTTTTTTTGCCTGTGCAGTGTTAAGGTCAAGACGATGACCTTCTAGATCGTGTAGTGTTTAGTGCTTTCATCTCAGGGGTGGGTGAATGCCCATAATGTTCGTATCTGGGGTCTGAAAATCCACATGAACTTGTAGAACACAGAACGTAGATTCCCGAATTTTACGACTTTTCTGCCTTGTCGGTGCCAGTCTTTACGGATGCTTTCTTTTCACTTAGAAGCAACGTAACAGGATTGCCCTATCTCGATATGTACAACAATATCTTTACACAATTATTAGAGTATGAAGGAATTAAACTTATCGCGGCAGCGGCCAAGATGGGCCTCCACATAGGAGTCATAGTGCGAGCGTGGTTGAACAACTTACTCCCAGATCGTTGGGTTGGTCATAATGGTCCAGACGACAGAGCTCTATATATCTGGCCCCCTGGTCCCCGGACTTACGCCATGCGATTTCTTCCTATGGGGCTGCCCAATGATATGCCAGAGTTGAAACGCAGAATTGAACATGCCGTTGCGTCCATTACGCCGGATCTGTTAACCAATGTTTGCAGGAGTAATTGGATTATCGGCTGGGATGTCCCCTATAACTTGAAGGGCATATTGAATTTATATGCGAAATACTTTCTGTTCAGCGACACTTCCCTTTGATGTATGATATGCTGTTATTGTATATTACGTTGTTATAATAAAGCATTGAAACTGGGACATTACACGGACCATGAAGCAGTATATTATTAGCATAATAGGATATGTCAACTTAGAATTTTAATACAAATATGCATATTTTTTATAAATTACAACGCTATGAAGCCTAGTTCTTATATTTTTCACTTTTCACAAGAAGAAAGTTCAAGTAACTAACGAAAAAAGTTAATGACTCATTGAACAGGCAGGGCAGCAGTCACTATCTCTTTTTTTCTTCAGTGAACCAAAAAGAAATGAGAATACAGCAAAGAAAAAAAAACGTCAAACATTTCTAAATGGGATAATAACCGTGTAAGAATATAAACACATTTTGAGCCATTGGGAGGAGCTTAAAAATTTTAAAATTTTTTTTATACCGAAATCGAATCTAATACAATTTAAAAAAATCTGATAAGAAAATATTTTAAACTCGTAAATTAAGGTAACGGTTAACGGATGTGAAGGGAAAATTTTCACTCGTTAGCAGTTAAATTCACAAGTATAGCTCGATTGTAAACAGTTAAATTACTTCTTTCAAATTAACGAAAGCATTAAAGGTTAACGAAAATTAACGAGTTAATTAACAGATTAACGCTTTAACGCGTTAATACCCACCTTTATATATATATGTATAATAACCATATAGCATATATATAATAACATATGTATATATATATATAACTTTAATAACTCTTTCTGCATATAACCCAACAGCATAATATATATATATATAATATATATATATATATATATGTAACCAAAATGTCCAAATGATATGATCAAGAATGGAGGCAAGATGGTAATTGATTGATTGGAAGTTTGTAACAAAGCGTTTATGAAGGGTGTAGCTCTAGGGATTCGAGGAGAGCGATAATAGAACCCTTTTATAAGGGTAAGGGGGATATGTTAACTGTAGGTATTATAAAGGAATTAGTTTATTGAATGTTCTAGGGAAGATATATACCGGTATTTTGGTTGATAGAGTGCGTCGAGTGACTGAGTGACTGAGTGACTGAGTGACTGATTGGTAAAGAACAAGGTGCGTTTAGAAGTGGTTGAGGATGTGTGGATCAAATCTTTGGATTGAAACAAATGATTGGGAAAATGAGAGAGGAGAAGAATAAGTTGTATTTAGGTTTTATTGATTTGCAATAGGTGTGTGATAGGATTACTAGGGAAGCTCTATGGTAGGTGATAGTGATATATGGTGTTGGTGATAAACTTCTGAATGGAATCAAAAGTATGAATGGCGATAGTGAAACGTGTGTAAGAATAAATAGTCCAAAGTGATTGGTTTAATATTAAAAGCGGAGTGAGGCAGAGATACGCTATGTATCCTTGATTATTCAATTTGTATATGGAAGGGGTTATGAAAGAATTAGAGGTAGGAGTGGCAGGGGATGGTGTTAATTGATGGAGAATGGAAGAGAGTGGAGGGTTCCCTACCTATTATATGAGGATGATTTGGCTTTGTGTGGCGAATCTGAAGAGAGTTTGAGAAGGTTGGTTGAGAGAGATTTGGTAGGGTTCATAAAAGGAGGGGTTTGAAAGTAAACGTAGATAAGAGTAAGGTTATGGTTGTGAGTGAGAAAGTCCTCGATGTGAAGGTATGTCAGGTGCCTGTTGAGCAGCTATGAAGAAATTGTCTGATTTTAAATGTTTAGGATATGTTGGACGAAGTTATGTACGGCTGAAGCAGAATGTGGAAAGTTGTGAATAGCTGGCAGGAAGGTGGCTGATGCTATTAAATGATTGGTGGATGTAAATGGACTAAGTTTCTTGTGCGATAGAGTCTTATATGGTGGTGTGCTGTTATCTGTGTTAATGTATTGTAGTGAGACTATGTTCTAGAATAAAAGATATGAAATCTATATTACTTTGTGTTCAGATTTACAATCTTAGAAGTCTGTTAGGTGTGGGTAGGAATTAGATAAAGCAGGAATGAAAGGAACGTATTAGAGAGTTGTGCGGTATGAAGAAAGGGAAAGGGGTAAATAGAGAATAAATGAAAGTTCGTTGAGATAAATTGTGTTCTGTGTGGAAGAATGCTGGAGGATGATCCTGTTGGTTAAACGGATGCTATGGTATGAGTCTGCTGGGAATCGACTGGCTGGGAGACCGAAGGAAAGTGGATTGAGTCAGCAAGGGATGCTGGGAGAAATGTGAGTTTTAAAGTCGAGAAAGAAAGGTGCATAACAGGGTGAATGGCGGGGTTTTTGTTTGAGGAGATGGTTGCAGCCAATCAATCCAAAGTGAACACATTGACAACATGCTATAGTGAGGGTCCGTCGCGGTCCCGTGAAGCTCTAGGGTGGATTACACCTGACTGGAAACGAATCTAACTAAAACTATATAAAAGGATAGTAAAAAGGCTGAAGGTCTTACTTTGTTTAACTTCATTTTCTTCTTATTTTCTGTTTCGGTGCATATTGCACGCACCTTACTAATCATGGGAAGAGAAGGTTGGTGATGATGATGATATATATACATATATAATAGCATGCAACAACATATAACAACATATATACTCTTCATATATATACTGCTATATTATATAACATATATAACGTACCAAGTTTCATAAAGTACTTGTACCTGCGCGCGCTGATGCCATGTACTTGTACTTTGTGCAAAGACAAATTCTAGATTTCTTGTACTTGGGAGTGAAATTCACAGGAGAATTTGCTTTGTCTCTTTGTACCCGCAGATGTCTTCATTGATATATATATGTATATATATATATATATGTATATATATATATATATATATATATATATATATATATATATACTAACTATATATATATATAACATATGTATATATATGTTATAATATATATATATAT
>JABUQX010064548.1:0-35000 GCA_015478945.1 Trachelipus rathkii
AAGATTAATTAACATAAAAAAGATAAATTAGTTATTAAAACTCAAAATATTACAATTATTGAAATAGGATAAAAATAATATAAAGGTTTATTTGTGTTATTTTATACAAAATAATATCTGAATTATATTACAATTTAGATCATTAGTATCAATAAGATCAATAGTATCAGGATTGCGGTAGGTAAGGCTAGAGTGTTTCAGGTGGTTTGATTGGAGTGCTTCTTATAGGCAATCATCTTGATTTGTTTAAATGGGTAATTTAGTTTCGTTATCAGCATGAAAATAATCATAAAATTTTTATAAAGTGGAAAGATAATAACTTTAAAAAGTAAAAAAAAGTATGTTAACAGTGAAATAGTGGTATTTCGGTTTATATGATAACCTTACTTTATATGAAATAATAGTTAGAATAATTTTATAAAATTTATAAAAAATAAACAAATATTTAAAGAGAATATTTGAAGACAAAAAAATTGGAAAATAAAAGTTTAAATAAATTAAATGAAAATAAAAAAATTAAGAAAATAATTAAATTAAATAAAAATGATTAAATAATAAAATGGTGACTTTATTAATAAAAATAATTAGAAAGTGTGTTGTTTATTATTTAAAGAACATTACTTAGGAATTCCATAGACATGATCGGCATTGACTATTGATATTATAAATATTATTATATTATATATATTATATATATGTTATATATATATATATATATTAATCTATATATATATAATATATATATTAATATATATATTATTATAATTCACATATTTCACATAATAAGATATCACATATATTTTATATATATATATAATATATATATATATATATATATGTATATACTATAAATGTATACTTATTATATATATATTAATATATATATTATTAATATATATATATTATATTATATATATTAATAATATATATTATATATATATATATATATATATATGTGTGTGTTGTATATATATATATATGATATAGTGCTTAAATTAATATATATTATATGTATTATATTAATAATATTATATATATGATAGATATTATATTAATATATAATATATATATATATATAATATATATAATATTATATATATATACTATATACTATATATATATTATATATATATTAATACTATATTATATGTGTTGTATGTGGTTAGTAGTATGTGTGTGTGATGATTATCACATATGAGGTACCCGATTAACCATAATATATATATATAATTTAATATATATATATACTTTAATATTATATATATATATATATAATATATTTATATACAGAGGTGTGGCAAATATTTACCTACAATTTTCTAACTCAAAGATTAAATTTTTGATAAATAATAATTCAAAATATCACTGGGCCACTACTATTGATTATTTATAAATAATTCTCTCTAATAACTTATCATAAAATCACCCTTTATAGTCTCTCTTATAGTAGTTAATCCTTTGTCATGTGTGAGTCTCGATGAGAATATTCGAGTGTCGTCGAAGTATTCGCCGCATAGTCGTGCTGTGCTATTGTGTCATTATTTATAAAATAGGATATTTTACATACAAAATCTCACTCTCTCATCCAGGGAATTAACCTTTATATTTATATTTAATTATTTATACTTTATAATATTATAATATATTATATATATATATTATAATTATATATATATTTAATATTTAATATATTATATTATTAATTATATTATATATAATATATATTTTATATATATTATTATATGATATATAATATTAATTCTATATGTATGTGTGTTATTCTTATGTATATGTACATAGTGTGGTGTATGTATTAAGTCGCTTAATTATATATATATATACGTTGTATGTGTGTTTATATAAAGCTTATATTTAATTATATTATATATTATAATTTATTAAATTTATATAATATATATATATATATTATATATATATAATTATATTAATAATATATAATATATTTGGATATTTTTGCTTGATAATTCATAGATCTATAATTATAATATGATATATATAGAACGTATAATGTCGCCTCAAATACGTAAAATAATATATAATTATTATTATAAGTATTATAGGAATATTAAATTATGTCAGGATAAAATTTTAATTTTTTACACTCTTTATATATTTTTTGTTAAAATAAAACCACAGATAATAATAAAAGAAAGAATTAAATATTTCTCAGAGAATATAAATAGTTATATAGTCTATATATTCACTTAATATTATTATATATATAATATATTAAATTATATAATATATTAATGTAATATATATTATTATATATTATATATATAATATATATATAGTATATAATATTATATATAATATATATATACTATAGTTATATTATATATTTATACTATAATTAACTTATATAATATAACAATGTATGCTGAGTATAAGTGTATTTTGTATATGTGTGAGTTTGCATATTGTTAGTGTGTTGATACATGTTAGTTAGTTATGTATGGTATATATATAACTATATAATATTATCCTCCACTATTAACATTAAATAAGATAAATATACCCTTACCCCATATCTTCGGCGTTTACATATATATGTGTAATCTCACCCTCTCGATCCTGATCACAAAGCTTCAAGTAAGAGTATATGGGTAAATCCAGAATATTCCTGTTTTAATTTTCAAGTCAATTTACAATATCAAAAGTTATATATATATTAGGTATTAAATAAACTCCTTTATATTACTAATAGCAGTGCCATCTTATCATAACAATTATTTATATCAATCTCGACCGAAATAATAACCTTGTATCATGAATAATAGTTGCAGATAAATTTTGGTGGATTAAAACTCCAACACACTCGATTCAGCATAAAACGCGTGTGACTAACTACAAAAACGGTATACAAAATAGCACAGCGCAGTGCGCAGATCACACGCGCAGATAACGATTCTAGTTCAGTATCGGGCTCCTGGCCTCAAAGGACTTCTCTCCCTGATGCTCCGGAAAACATACTGATCTTAAAACAACAGGATTTAAAATTAACATATGCTCAAAAACTACAATAGCTACGCGAAAGAATACAATTTTGGAATCCTTGTAAAAATTGTAGTTTATAGAAGAGTGTATATCCACAAGAAAAAATAATAATAAAAAAATTATATAACAGAATATATCCACAGATTTAGCCGTAATCTACGGAGTCGAAACTATAGACTTAGGAAATATGCTTGAGGGTGCTCTCTCGTTTTTAATAGCGAAGCATGACGGACGATAGTAATATATATATATAATAATATATATAATATAATATATATATATATATAATATATATATATTAATATATATATATATATATATTAATAATATTATAATATATATATATATATATATATATATATTATAATATATATATTTATATATATATTATTAATATTTAATATAATATATATTATTATTCCGCTGATATAGTGGACCGAGGCACCTCACCTACTATATTAGGCGCTGCCCCCTTGAGTGCGACTCTGCCTCTCAGGCAAATGATTAATAAAAACTTTTTTTACTCGCTCACCATTAAAATATAAAAGGTTTAAGAAAAGAAGATCTGAGGGAAGCTGCGTTTTTCTTCTTTGCATCCTGTTGGATTGTTTTCGGTTTTCATTTATTATAAATGTGTGCAACCTGCTATCTACTCTAATTACTATGGACAAATTGTGAAAAATAAACTAGTAAATTAAGAGAGAATACCGTTAAATAGAGGAAAATTGGATAGAGAAAGTATGAGAAAATTGATTTTAAGAGTGAAGCTATACCAATGATGATACATGATCATGAGAAGAATATGGCGGTTATATTATATTTTACAATGTATTTGCTACATACTTCATCGCACTCGGCTTCATACTCCTACCAAAAATAATAAAAGCTTATATGCTATGGCTTCCTGGGCACCGGGTTTCACCTGAACCTTATGGGACACCGCATATACTAACTAAACTATCGGGTCCAACCTAAAACAAAGTTCATTAGTGCAATGCGTGGTCAATCTTTATTGTAGTATGGATGTTAGGCATAAACCTTAAACAGGAATATGAAGGAGGCTACAGGCAGTTGAAATGTGGTTCTGGGGAAGTTTGTTGCTGGTTTTGTTTACCTAAAGAGCAAGAATTGAATTCTTTAAATAATAAAACAGATAATACAAACATAGTTCCGGTTTGAGAAGAGAGAGAAGAACAACTAAAAAGAACAACTAAAAAAAGAACAACTAAAATTTATAAACCTTAGTTTTTATTTGACTCAGTGTTTTTGTTCTATTTGTTGCAGAGACGCTAGCGAAAGAAATTGTCTTTGCCTTCATGCTCTGGAAACAAGTTACTTGTGTTTCATACGGAAATTAAACAAAATCTCTTCTCTATTTTTTTTATCATTATATATATTTTAGACTATATATATAAATATATTATTTTTAATATAAATATATATAATAATATATATTACTTTCTTTTCACTCTTATTCTTCCTATATTTAAATGGAGTGGTGCTCTCGAGATATCTCAGTTGGATATCAACTTGAAGTTATTATTATTATTATGTGATTAGATATTTTATTTATTATTGTATTATTTTAGGTGGTATTCATTTTACATTATTATATACTCCCTCTCGGAAGTTATATTGGGATTATTAATCTCGGATTAGTTAGTTTCACCGCTAGATCACATTCAATGTAAGTGTCGAGAATGTACTCGCTTTTTGAGACCACAAGATGATCCCCTAGTGAGTTGAGGAGTGCCGATGAGATACCCACTCTCGCCTTCTGTAGTCCATACTCGAACCGTAGGCGAGAGACCCCTGAACTCCTGCCTTATATGTCTATTGCGTGTAATACCCTATATAGTAATATTTTTAGAGTTTAAGACAAATGTTAAAATGAAGAAAATTTTTACTGTCCTTCTAAATATTTAATATATATGAGTATTACTTTAACTGTCCCACGTCGGCTCGGCTCTCGAATCCCCGTAAATGGGGGGAAATTAATTTTTTTATAAACAATATATTTGTATTGAATTTAATGTTCAAAAAAAAAAAATAAAAAAAAAAAAAAAAAAAAAAAAAAATAAATAAAAAAATACGATTATATTATATACTATCTACATCCATTAGAATAACCATATTTCGAGCTTAGATCCAAATACATATAACATTCTGTTTTCTAACCTTCGTAGGACCTGCTCATGATATCTCTATGATTACTAATACTTATAAGCTGTAATGCATATTCAAAATATATATATGACCACATATATTATTAATATAATATATATTATATTTAACTACATTTATATATATTATATATTATATATTATTAATATATATACTATATAATATATAATACTATATATAATTTATTATTATATAAATATCATAATATTACTAATATTTCATATTAAATATATTAATAATATTATATTATCTAATATATTATTAACTTATATATTATATATATATAATAGTATATATATACTATATATATTTAATATATTATATTAATTTATTAATTAATTAATATAATATAGGATAATATGTTTACTTATTTACTATATATATATTAAACATAAAAGGATAACTGATAGCAAACGCAAAATAAAATGGGTAAAATTGTTATTTTAATTATACCATAAATTAAATTTAAAATTTTATTATTTAAAGCAGTATATATATTAATAATATAAAACATATGGGCGTGAACTCAATTTACTTTGTAACAAGGCTTTGGTTTTTCTTATTAAGAAATTGACACTACAAAAAATGAGTCCTATTAATATTTAAAGAATTTATTAATAATTTATAAATTAATTTATAGATATACATCAAGATTGTAATGATATTTTGCTATAAAGTATTCATATTTTAAAGATAAATCTATAATATAAATGTTGATATTTAACATATAAATAAATTAAAATGATATAAATCGTATATATTAATTATATGCATGTCATATCGCATTTACAACTCGGCAATTGATAGTGGGTATAGCCCGAGTCCGAACGGGGAACACTCATATAGGCAACTATATAGGGGACGTTATTTTTATCAATTTACTCTCCCCGTAAATATAGCGGGTGCATGGTAGGCGTAAGGTGAATACCCTACTAGCGACACCTCAAATTACACAAATATAGTGAAGCGGTGAGTATAGGTTATCCGCGAGTGACTCACTTCACTCCCGGTTAAGGCATAGTGAAGAATTAGTTATCACTACCCCTCGTCTTAAGTTCCCCGTGAATAATAGCCGAGAGAACTAACTACTCAGATCCTGCCATCGGTGATCATATATGCAAGTAGCTTATACCTCTTATTGTGAGATCATATATTACTATATATTGGATCACACCATAGAACACAGCAATAAAACATAGGCCATAAATCCTCTCAGTAATATGATAACCGATCTTATTATATTCTATATCGTGAAGTTGTATATACACTCTCAATTACTAATTATTATATCGCATCATATCGCATCATGATTACTGCGCATGAATATCGTTAATGCATGATTTTACGAGTGTAATATTTTTATTATATTATACTTTATTATATTATATTTTAAATTATTTGTTATTAATTTTTATTTTTATTGTTTTACATTATTATTTTTATAAAATTATATCTCTAAATAATTTTTTAATATCCTGTATGATTACCTCTTACTTTAAACATGTATTCACACTCTCTTTATATCGTGCTTGTAATGCTCATTATTTAATCGTAGTTTTTCGAATCGATATTAATATATTAACCTAGAATAGTCCATTTATTAGTTGAGAATTATATATTTAAATCTCACTATTGTATGTGTTTTGTTTCTGTGTATATAATAATTTTTTATATTTATTATATTTCACGACAACCCCTCTTCTTGACAACATCTTGCAGAACAAAAACTCAGTGCATATACCTAGCTGTGTGTTAATTTTTTATTAACTCTCCTTTTAGCTTTATTTGATAAGTAGGATATCATTATAGAAGAAAATATCTGTATTAATGTTGGTGTGATTCCTGGAAAAACTTATATTGTTCGTATTTTTAAGTAATTCTTGAGCAGCGAGATTTTAAGATTCAAGAATGTTTTGATAAGACATTACATATTTATCTTACTCCAAATTAAACGTACGACACGCCTGATTATTATTTTAATGAAACTTAAAATGTAGCATATTTTGTCGCTCAACTAGTTATACGCTTTTTATGCTTATATGGTGTATTTCCTCAACATGTATCTCGTGACTTAAACAATCTCGCTCTCGCAATGAAGACACGCATTTAGACATAATATACTAACTCAGTGTTCATAGGGTGACTTTATATTTAGATCTGGTGTTTTGGTATATACATGTGCGTAAACTCGCTCTCACATAAAGAACAATTATCTTCTCTAGCTTGAAAAGTCGTTATCTTTAACAGGTATGAAATATGACACAATATCGAGAAAAGAATCTAAAATAGGTGTATGTTAACCTAAATTAAGTTCCACTATTAAGTTAACTACAAGTATCCAGATTATATATATGAACTTTCAGGCTCAAGTGTAATAGAACAAAGTGAAGCTCTCAGTAATGTGGGATATAGAAGTCTTGAGTAGTAGTGAGATCTCGAAATTAGAATTTAGGTTGTTATTTTATATTCTCATATGCTAAGTTGTTCTTAGCTAAAAATCTTTTCCCATTAAGTGGCGTTGTGTAGACAACATCTTAGTATATACTTGAAAGTTGGATAGTAAAATTGAATTTTTCATTTTAAATCCATTAGTGCCCCTAATATTTTTACTCCAGATTAAACGCTTAAGGTGTATTGAAGATTGATTTAACAAACAGATATATTGATATCCATAAGATCATATTTACTCTTATTGAACTTTCGCCATTTTTTATTTAGAGCATATAAAAAATTTTTTTCCAAAGATTGAATCTCGATGATTTTATTTTTCTCTACAATAACATATATTTAGTATTCGAATTATTCAGTCTCGTGTGAGGGACACCCACGTACTTTTTCATATTTTTTTAATATTTCAAAATCTCATTGACAGTGACAATAATTTACCAACAACTATTACACTAATTGTATAATACTAATATATCCTATGCACTAATGGATGGGTCTATTAATATACTTAAATAATATCTTAGTTATACTAGTATGTAATGCATATATATTATTTCAATACTCAAGATCTCAATATTAACTTATATTATCCTAGATATAACTTCACTATAACGATAAGGTTATATTATTATTCTATACATATATATATCATAAAATCAAATGTTTATTTTTTATTATAAGCTTTTCTTAATTCATCCTATTCTCCTCAAAAATATACTATTTCTAATAGAGTGTGTTGTATATTAGTCTTGTGGATGTAGATGACTCATAAACATATAATACTATTATAGTCAATAATAATATATACTATCACCACATTAAATTTCCTCTTCTCATAAACTCATAAGTTAATTGATATGTCATTATCATGTTGCACAAGAGATAAAAAAACATACAATTAAGATGATATATATCCAATGTACTAATTACAATACATAAATATTGCTCAGAATGTTTTATACATTGAACCAGTTTTGTAGAATAATATAAGTGTTTTACAAAAATTTATTACACGTAATATCAGTTATACGCTCTGACTTTAATATTCTCGTATATTAATTAATAGCGGTAGTAAAAATGTCTATCTTATACCCCTCTCTCACAGTAAAGTACACTATTAACTTTGCTTTTATAAACGAGCTGTTCTCGAACATTCTTCTACTATCTGCAAAAAACTGTTTCGTATATACCATATATTCACTATAGAGTGTAGACATCCTCTCTCGATATACTCAACCATGTATATCCTTCATCGCACAGATAGAAAACACAAACTTTTCTACGAGTGTATCGTATCTCGCATATACAGCACTATTCTTAGACAATGCTGAAGTAGGCACTACGCCAACACCTCAACATATCTAAGTCCCACCAGTCTATGTTTATGATTGGTTTGTTAATAATTCTTAACTACATAAGGATACTTATGTATAATATATGTATTGATTATCATCTCTCAAATAACTCTGATACAATACCTAGGTTCTTAGACACACCATATATCTCGCAAGCCCAGTTAACGCCTTACAACCAACCAAAAACCCACCAATATCAACAATTCATACCTTGAGACCCACTTCCAAAACATATACCAGTACCGTTTATATTAAAGTATTATAAACAATAATGCTTTCTTTTGAATAACCAGTTATACTATTGTGTATACTATTAGTCTTCTTTTATGTGTGGTGATAAGAAGTATGTATTTCTCTCTCGAAATGGAGGTATATTCCCTTCTAAAGATCTTAGAATATAGAAATATACGTTGGTCGTATATTCCTACAACTTGATTCATATAGATCCATGAGCTTACATATTATTAATCTGTTACGTTTCGATCATCTCAATCAATCTGTAAAGAATTTAGACTCGATCTCTTTCTCAACAGATAATATTAGTTAAGATAAGCTTTAATGTTGTAATACTCATCTTAATGTAATTAATATGAAATAAATAGGACGTAATGGAACATAAAATTCAAAGTTACCTGATGTTTATTAGTGTTTGTGGGGATACGATTGTCGCGAAAGTCTACATTTTGACGATTATTATAAAGATTGAATAGAAACATTTGAACCTGAGAGGGCGTAGTTTACATAGAACTTTTTATTGTCACTTTTCCTCTCTCTCTCTCTCTCATTGTGTCTACCCAGTGTGATAATCGTGGAATTACGATCCTAACGGAAGGTATTATAATAAATTTGATAAAATCAAAGAATAGATGAAGGAAAATTTCTTGTGAATATTTCACGGAGTTACATTAAATCAGGGAATATATAAAATTGGTTATATATTTTAAAATTAACTTATATATACATTATTCATGTATGATATTTTAGTGATTATTTCTTTGCTTACTAATAATAATTACATATCATAAATCACATTAGTATAATTTTTCATGAATTTTAAATCAAATATCTAATACACTCTTATTATATATCATAAGTGAAATTATTCTCAAAATCTAAAAATTATCTAAATATAAATCATGATTTGTGATTTTAATAATCTATGATTTGATATTATTTGAAAATCAATAAAATCTATAATGCCTACCTATTACTTATGTATATATTATATAGTATTAATTATATATATTTAATATATATATATATATATATATATATATATATATATATATATATAATAAAAGCTAAGGCAAATTACATTTGTTCAATAAACCCAATAATAAATAATAATAATAATAATTATAAATATAATTAAATAATAATAAATAATAATATTAATAATAATAATATAATAATTAATATATATAATATATAATATATAATATAATAATATAATAATTAAATAAATAATAATAAATAAATAAAAATAATAATAATAATAATAATAATAATAATAATAATTTAAATTAATAAATTATTAAAATATTCCATATAGCATTATAATACTAATTAGTCTTAATAATTATGCAATAATAAAAAAGTAACGTTTAATTTGTGAAAGATAATTTTTATATTATATATAATTAATATAATAATATAATTATATAATATACTAATAATTAATATTATATATATATATATATAGTAATATATTTATATATAAATTATAGAATTAATTCATAATAATTAATAATATTAAATATATATAATAATAATTATTATTATTTGTTATTATGTTTTTTATTGTTTTGTGAAAATAATGGAACGAAAATTAACATAATTAATACTCCTCTGCTTTTATCAACCATAAATAGACAACCCAATATTAAATAGTAATCTTATTATCTCAAAGAAAATTTGTTTAAAAAATAAAAATCAAACTTTATTATATTTACGAAGCGAAGTAATTTTTCATTTTTTCAGCTTTTGTACTGTCTACTTTTGCGTTTTCCGCGCGTTCAATGGACTAAATTGCCGGAAGACAAACTTCAGTGGATTAAATTGCCGGAAGACATACTTGTCGAGATACGTTGCCGACCGCATTACCGAACGGTAGAAGAAACCGAAACCAAGGTTCCGTCGGTCGAGATAGCCGACAAAAGTGGAATGTAGGCACTCCTTCGTTCGTTTTCACATTCCTCTTGACAAATTATCACACTTGTGAACAACAGGCTTAAAACAAATTTTATTAATGAATCTGAACATGGATTCGAAGTTTCATGCTGCTAGACGTTTAATTTTTAACTTTATTGTTTTTCACACCTATATCTATCGATACCCTCCATTACTGCTACTACTAATAATATTATACTTTAGACATTACAATATGTTTAAAGATCTCATGTCAGGGGTTTTCCATATAGTTGGTTCTGTAAAACAAAAAATAATAATTTTTCTTGTAAAAAATACTTTTAATTTAAATTTAAAGCTATAAACGATAACCATGCTTTGAAATTCAAACCTACGCAATGCTCTATTAACCGCGTTTCTGGTGTAAATAATTTGCTTTACGTTTACTCTGGATCTGATACAAATAAAGATTTTTTGGTAAAATGTTGTCGAAAGATTATAGTAACGAAGTATATTAATAAGATATCGGCAATGAAGGTAAGAATTCTTTCAATAAACTTTCTTTTACTGTAACCACAATTTTAATTATATATTGTGTATTCGTTGTTCCCTCATGTAAATAGAATGTTAAATAAAAAAAGAAAATTTTGTATTAAAGGTAAAAAGAAATGAAATCTAATGAATAAAATGGGAGAATAAGAGAAGCAAAGGGTTGTAATTTGTCAGTGACAAAAGAACTTCTTGTACTTTTTGAGAAAAGTTAGGTGCAAAAGTGATGAAATTTGGAAAATTAAAGTTTTATTGTGAACCACCAAAGGACGTAGCATATGAGCTGAATCACTTATGGTTAGACCATTGCTGCACCTACAGATGTTCATCAAGAGGATGTAGCAAATGAACTGAATCACTTATGGTTGTACCATAGCTGCACCTACCGATGTTCATCAAGCGTTTGAAATAGTATGAAGGCGGTCGTGTTCGAAATATGTATTGTAAGCAGTTATTTCAAACGTGGCCAAGCCACTTTCATAATATTTCAAGCCCTTGACAAAATTCTCTCATATATATGATATCATATATAATATTATATATATATATTAATATATATATATATTAAGGAGAGGGTAGTCCATATCTTACCTTATAACTTATACTGGAGTAATAATACCATGCCAGTTTGAGACTTTAGAAATGCATAGAAAACTTATATACTGTCAAAATAAGGGCTTAAGTAATTACTTACGGGTATTGGTCGATTGATAATTGTGAGGGTAATCATAAATTTAATTATTTGGATTATCACCTTTGAGTGAGTAGGCTCATCATAATCATAGGATTCATACCTATAACCATGATTTTTCATTGCACGCCTATATCAATCAGAGAATCTATGATTGCTGAATCAGTACTTGATACACTTCTATAATTGATAATTGAACTTAGACTATATTTTTTTTATCTTCAAACAGTTTAACGCTTGAGGAATTACACATTGCACTTAGACTATATTTCTTTGCCTACAAATACTGTAGTTTAATGTTTGATGTATTTTTCTTAGCACTTAAACTATATCTCTTTTTTCTCTCCTTTCTTTTGTTTGTCTGCATCCAGGAACGCTTATTCACAAAGACTTTCATGAGGACTACGAATTCTTTTCGGAAATTCGCACCTTTCATTTTTAACTGTCTGAATACTGTTCTAATGTGAGGGATTCCCTCATAAAAATAGCATAATAACATTGAAGATGTCGACAGAGAGAGTGGGTGTATACTATTCAGTTACATGATATATTATATGCAAATATTTTTCTCATTATGTATATTTCTGACTTATTGCAATTAAAAATAATGAAGGTAAGAATTAATTCTGTCTATAGTGATTATATATTTCAGTGTTTAGTGTATTAACATTATGAAAACCATTTATATAATATACTAATTTAATTATAATACATATAAAATAAGAATTTGATAAAAAACACTATTTATTAATAACATATTATAAATATTAATAAATAAATAAATAAATAAAAATAAATAAAAAATAAAATCACAGGGCCGCGAATATATCTTAATAAACTCTGAGAAACTCTCAACTACAGACAGAAGTCCTTTTCTCCAAAACCTGACAACGACATTTAGCAGAGTCTCTATATATAGTCCTATCTGATGAATTATAATTAGCCCTTCTCGACATAAAACGGGGAAAGGGTTGAACTAAAATTATTTTTTTAATATAGAAGTGCAATATATTATTATTGAAAGAATACATAATTAAATATATATAGGATCATTTTGTGTATCGACCGGATAAGGAAGTATATATTGATAACTACATGTTAAGGGGCATTTAGGGCAGTAAAGGGAAAAAACGAATATTATAGCCTTTACAATTTTTTCGAAGATCATCTCTACAATCACTAGCTAATAGTTATCATTCTCATGCTGTCACTGTCAGGTCAATAATAATGTATAATCAGATATAAATAAAATAAAAAACTATCAATATCGAGATGTGGTATAGGATTGTAATATATCAGACAGATAATATAAAGTCGAGTTAAACACCACTATATTTGTAACGAACTAAATAATATATATGTGGATGGCAGGGGTAAAGTAGCATGTTAAACTAAGTGTAATTAAATTGGAGGCGACAGAAGCTGAGTATTTGTATACGTTTGAGAGAAATATTATAATTAAATGGATTAACAGTCTGTGTGGCTTACAATTATTAGTAAAAGAACAATCAGTAAAAAATTTAAACAACAATTAAAATTAATCTTATATCACAATAACAATGACAATAATTATATATGTGGGGTTATATAACTATCAACTTGATTATCTGCAAAATAGTAACTTATACTTTACACAGTAATAGAACTTAAAAATAGTAATCGTACACTATAGGTAGACCTAAACAAGACAAGTAAAACAAAACTGAGTCATTTAGTTGTTGTGTAATTATAGGTCTTGTTCACTCAACAATTCCTCGATCCTTTAAGTATCTCGCGGTGGTAAGAATTCGTAGGTGGAAACGCTAGAGAGATTACACTATTTGATGAATCAGACAATAGTAATATCTTTGGATGAAGAGAAGATTTCTGTGTGTCAAGATAAGGTAATTAAACTTTAGGCGAGTATTCACCTATATAAATACGAGCGCATTATTCTAAATCTTTAATATAACTCTCCATAAATAACCCTGTGAAAGGTCCACAGAGCTTATATAAAGGACAGGCTTATCTATAATACTAATACAATAGCACCCAAACTAAAAATAATCTAATATAATATAAGTAATTATTAAGAATTAGGTTAATGAACAGCTTGGATTAGACTACTCATTACTCCAAATGGTAAGTAATTTGGATTTAGATTTAATGTATATTAGTGGATGTTTGTGATTATGAGTGTTATGAAAAGAAGGGAATAACGTTAGGAGATTATATAACATTAACATAACATTGAAACGTAAAAAAGTGGTTTGGTAATCAGTGCAACCCAGCTGAGAGAGATCCACAGGAAGTCGGAATGGAAATGGTTTGGAAATAGCTCGCCAGTGTTGTTTGTGGGTGAGACTCTTATAAAATCACGAGTCTAGGGTGAAAAAGATAGAGTCGTCAGAGGAAGAAAGTTGTTTAAATCTGGCTGAGAGGTCGGAGAATTCTTCCGGAGCAAAAGAGTGGAACAATTTTGTGAAGTGAGCCCAAGAGTGGCGTTGCGTCAGATAGGCTATGCCGAGTGTTGATTATATGTTAGAGACGTATATACCAAGAGTGCAAATATAAGGGTCTTTCCGAAGAGAGATGTTTACTTATATAAAAAATACAAGGGTCATGCACTTTACACACTCTTGTCCTTTTCTCTTCTAACAAAATTAAGGAAATTAGTTGATGGTCACAGTACAAGGTGACGAAACCACCCTAAGTAGGGCCCACAGTGAGTGGGAATAGAAAAGAAACAATTTAATTACTTTTCATAGATAGACGGATAGAATGCCAAGTCATAATGAGGAGATGGGTTCTTGTGCGTGTTGATTCATATATTACTCGTTGATTAAGCCGGGGGTATTATAATAATCCAGACTAAAGGTTATTTTATTATATGGGAGAATTTATGATCTATCTGGAGACAGTTACATAAGGTTAGTATGGATCCAATATACGCAATATGGTGATAGATGTAATATCAAGAAAGTCACCTATATAATAGATAATTAAGAATATTATTTCAGAAAATTCTTGTTTGTCGATATGTGTGATTAATCTGTTAAATTCACATATAATATATATATAATATAAACTGAGTATATGAAGGAGTAAAAATCTTCACCGTCATGATTAATATATTTAAAAGTTTTTTGTGTCGTATACTTTTCGATCAGTCTCTCCTCTAAACTTTGTGTTAGTGAAGCTTTTCCCATTAAAGACTCCTTGCTGGATTCTTTAGAAGAAAAATATGAGATCCTTAATTGTATTGTCCTACTGCAGAAATTTTGAACCATATTACTCAGAAAGCAGTATTGCGAGGTAATATTACCCATATCAAAAGCAATAAAATTGTACAAAAATTCGAAACTACAAGAATAACTACTTATATATATATATATTATGTCTTAAAAGTAGGAAAAAATATTTATTAAATACTATAATAATTTAATTGACATATAAAGCTGAAACCGAATATTCAAATATAGCTATAATATAATAATATTCACTAATAATAATCTTTCATTTGTATTTAAGGCCAATATATACTTAATGATGCTCCTCAGAATTAAATGCGACTACACGAATGTACGGAACGCATATATGAGGCTCAATATTATAAAATAATAGAATTAAGTTACAGTTAATAAGTTAGAAGTATCATTATATAATATAGACGATTTATTATATATTTCAATATCTATTTTTAAAAGATTTATTATATATTTTACTATTATATATATAACATTTAAATTTTATTTTTATATTATTATTTATTATTATTATTTTTAAATTTAAATAATATCACCTACGCGCTTCTTCTCACATAATATCTATTATATATATATATATGTATACCAAATATTTTTTTTCTATAATATAATCAATGTTCTATCTCACTGTTAATAATAATATATACATATACACTCACTGTTTAATAGATGTACGAATAATATATAAAATTTTCTAATTTTTTACTTAAATATCATACAAAATACCTAAATTATTGGCCAGTTATTTTAAAATTAATTCTTAGTGAGTTCTATCGGAAACTTCAAGGATGTTTAGTATTATTATGAAATAAAGTAATTAATTATAATATTGAATATAATTACTATTATAGTGAGTATTATATAAATAGATAACTATCTATAGATAGACTAATTATTATGTGAGATCAAAGAAATATTCAGCAGCAAAACAATAGAGATGCAGGAATTTATTTTTTGATGTATATTATTAAAATATATATATATATAGGGGAATATCGTGCATACTAAGAAACATAATTATTTGAATGTTAAATAGTAAAATTATAGTTCAGGATAATAATTATAATATTATATATATATTATGCTCACATATATTTCTATTTCCCCTATTTTAATTTCATATAGGCTATATAAAAATCTATATATATAAATATCATATATAACACAATTATACATTTATAAGTATATAGCGTTTTTAAAGAGCGTTGAGTGGGGATGGTAGGTAACGTTATACCTATATATATATAATAAATAGAAATTTTAAGTACTATATATATCATCACAAGAAATTTAGCAGTAATGTGTTGGGAAATGTCTGAATGTATTATGGCTACCCAACAAGCCTATATGACTCAAAATATCAAGTACTTTTTATATATATATACTAAAGTTATTATCTATTACTATACTTAGTCATAAATAATGCATTATCTTATTAATTAAATATAATAATATACTCCACTACCTATATACATGGAGTCAAGTATCACATTATATCTTTATTATATAGTATACGTTTAAATAATGAAATAATGAAGTTTAATATAGTAGAATTTACTCTATTCACTATAAAATTCGTCTTTGGAGTGAGGCTTCCTTACACATAGAGTCCGTGAGTGAGATATACCAGTAAATGAGTATGGCCTTCTACTTCATAGTACATAATAACTCTCACCTAATAGTTTTATCCTTTATTTTGTTCACATATTTATTGCAAACTCACTTTATTACTCAATAATTATTTAACTATTAAAAATATGTCTTAAATTATTTACTATTATTTTCGTATATTGTTATATTATTTTATATTATTCTCACTATATTACTTATAAATTATATAATTAAAGTACTGTTCCCTAATATAATATATATCATGACTAGTATTTCTTAATTGTCAAAAAATAGGCCTCTCGTCACTAATAGCAGGATTGATGGTGAATACAGCTCCTTCTTATATTCAATAATAGATTATCTCCAAATCATATTTACTTAAATAATAAAGTGACAAAGTATATATTCAATATACATATTATTATATTGTTTATTTTATGTGCCCCAAATTGTATATATAATATATATATATATAGATAGTATATAGTATACTAAATATTACTATATAATTAATAATACGTTTCCTTATTTATTAATATATGATTTGTGTTTCACGAGTCTATTTACTTAATACACAACAGAAGGCAGCATTGATCTGTATAATATACGAGGTCTCAACTTAATATTATATATATTATTATAATATATATGCTGTTATTCCTCCGGGGTGTACTCAAAAGCAATTTTCTTATGGTTTTTATCTCATATCTTATACTTCTATATAATTATACCTATTATTAATGAGTATCCAATATTATACCCATTCCCTTATCTTTCTCTATCCTCTCATGAGTATAATAGTCATTAATAATTAAATTATAAACATATTTATATTATATAAATATATATATATTTTAAATAACTAACGTGAGAATAATCGTTATCTAATAACTTTCTATAGGATATATTTGACTTTATACTACCTGCATTACTTATACTATCATTATTATTAGTCTTATAATTTCATTAATACATAGTTATATATATATATAGTATATATAATTATATATATATATATATATATATTATATATAATAGTATTTACCCCATTCCTCGATCGTTCAGAACAGAAGGGCAATATGGATGGCAATGAGCGTGGAACAAAACGAATTTAGTGTAAAAAAACAAGATTTATAAGGAAGTTGGCTGTGCTGTACACAAGTGAATACTGTTTTATTCGAAGGTTAGTTGCCAGCGCTGGGTATAAGTAAACGGCAAGTGAGTTAAAAAAGTTTACAACCATTTTTATCAAATTTTCTTTGGTTATAAGTTTTTAATCTTTTAATCTTCTATCTCCTTCCTCTTCGTTGCGAGATTTTTTCAGACGTTCTAACATTCAGATGGATTTAATTAGGCTTTAATGCTCTTTAATAACTCTTTTCCCTTCGCTCTTTTCCAAATGGTTTGTGAAGGGAATATCTTCACCATAGTCCCTTTCAAGCGATCATCGCTGCCTTCAGGGTTGAGCAAACAAAGAAAATGCACAAAAATAAAACCAAGCAAAAAATTTGTAGAATTCCAAAAATCAAAATAAAATATACTATTTTCAAATTCGGAGCCGAATTCTGGGTATATTAAACCCCTAATAAGACATTACATTGAATTAAATGCCAATGTATACACCTTGTAACGAACGACATTAATTAAGATATTTAAGAAAGGCCAGAATTTGAGAATACTAGTTTGTGTTTACAATTCTTATGATTAACATTAGATTTACTGAAGATGCATATAATGTTGGTTTGTGGTAATTTATATTCCGTTAATTAAAACGCTCAATATGGAACTTTTTATTTTTAAATAACAGAAAACCTAAAGAGATCTGTAGGATCGACAAGGAGTAGAACAATGGTCATCCAATCTCCTTCGTTGACATCTAGCTTCGTCGTTGCAATTGGTAAGGTTTAGATTAATATGTATATTATATTATATATATTATTTATTATATTATTAATCTCAATTTAATTATTTATTTATTAAGTAATTATATTATTACATATAAATGCTCTGGTTCACTAATCTCATAAAAATAACTTTATTAAATAATCATATTTATTATATATAATGATGCCTTCTCAAGAATGAAAAATATTTAGAGGGACCATTTATTTATCTCCTATCTCCTCTGTAGAAAAATATTTTTTTTAGATTGGTTAGAACTGGTATGTAAAACAGAAGCGGACGACTCGTGTGAAGAATAGGAATAATACTTGAAATGGGGTCCCTTGGCAAGGGTCGACAAGTGATTAGGTTTTAAAGTGATATTCTGCATTATGTATATATAAAAGGTATCAGAATCGAACAGTAAACAGGCAATTTGCTCATAAATGCCAAAAATAAGCAACGCGAATAGTAAAGAAGAAATGGGGAGTATACATTTTATAAGAGGAGGTTAGCGGAGGTAATATAGATTATATCATAGTATATAGTATCTAGATTATATTTAAATATATAATATAATTATTATATGATATTATATACTATATAATATAATATATATATTATAGTGGAAAAGTCAAAAATGGTAAAAATTCAGCAGGTATTGTAATTTACTGGTGTAATAATCTTTGAATGGTTGTAGATTTATTTGATGACGTGGGATAATGGCATAGCTGTGTAACAAAGCGTTTGTAGACGAGGTGAAATGTCTAAAACTCGAGGGAGAGCAATTTATAGTCACTCTGTTAAGGGTAAGGTGAACTGTAGAACCTATTCTCTGGAATAGTTCGTATTGGAGATGGTTGTAGGGAAATTTATTTTGGTTTGGAAAGAGTGGTGTTGAGGAGGTGAGTAGCCGATTGTTGGAAGAAGTGAAGAAAGGTGCATTATAAGTAGAGGATTTATAGTCAAATTTTTACAATTAAGCAAATTATAAGTGAGAAAAATGAAAATAGGGGAACTATTAGGTTTTATATGGACTTCTAAAAAGTTTTATGATGGATTACTAGCTAGGATTTATGATTCGGGCTGTTAATGACATATATGTGGTTTGGTGCTAGGCTTCTGAATTTGAAATTAAAAAAAAAGTATGTATGTGATAATTGAAGTCAGGTTGGTGGAGTTGGTTCAAAAATTTTCTCGATTCCATCGGACCCTTTTGGAAATTACCGTGTGTAATGTCTCCGTTTAGGGTGTACACTAACTGACTCCCCTCCTTGGAAAATTATTATATATTATATTAATAACTCTATTATTATATATATATTATAATTTTTAGTTGGGTATTTTATTATTATTTTTTTATATATTTATATATATTTCTTTTTTTATATATATATATATATATAATATATATAATTATTAATATATTTATTTCCTCGCAGACAAAAATCCAACCCTAGAGCTTTCACTTGGAACATTATTTGTGTTTGCGACGTGGATGGGACTACTTATCACTTTTTTTTTATGCCATCATTCGGTCAAGGTGTAGGGTTCATTCATCGGCCTCAGGTGGTTCCTCGAAAACATACAACCATATACCCTCCTCACAAAACCCTTCCATTCACTTCTATTATGCACTTTCTTCTCGGCTCTGCCAGACTCACATTTCTCTCTCCTTCAAATACATTGTTTTTATTACTGACTGCCAATACAACCTTTTTCTTTCGGTCTCCAGCCGGTCGATTCACCAAACATTTTATAATGGCTCGGCCACTATTTTGAGGGAGCATCTGCTTCACCAATTGCCTCTGCGGGGCTGTCAGTGTCATTTATGGACCTATTCCAACATGAAGATCAATACCATGTGGATCAGCGGTACTTTCAATTATATTCTTCCGCTCTCATGTTACCCCTTTCCTTCGAACAGTGGGGAGTGGAGACCAGGACTAACTTTCTCTAATTACGTTCATCTCTCATTTTTAATCAATATCTGTTTCACACCCTAACAACGCCCGTAAAATTGTCTCATTCTGGAATACGCGCTCACATTGAACAATTAAGGTATCTAATAACCGTTTCTTAATCCGAAAATGACCATAAGTTCTCAAACTACTATAGAAACATTTTAACACAGGGAAAACAACAATAACCCTCAATGTAAGGACCTTAGCGGCACTGCAACGACTTAAGTCTTTTTACATACTCCAAATCAACGTTTTTATTTGCAACCCAGCCACCTAATACCTAGCATTCCTATTTTCCTACTGGAAGAAGGAGATTTGGGTAGGGGATACCTATACTAGTGAATTCTCAAGATTATGAGCGGCGAATGAGCAAGCTCTGTTCATCCGTTCCCTTTTCAAATTTCATAAATCTATCCTAAATATTTTAACTCAGAGCAATACAGTTGTTCCAGGCTGCTCACCATTCTAACCCATTAAAAAACATAACTTACACGACGGACCAGGGAGGAATGTTCCTCTACTCTAGGGCAACCATAACCTTGACTCTTTTTACCGTGTTTCGTCTAAAACGTAGCTACTCTTCTTGTTAATACACTCACACCCTGCCAAAATTCTCTACCAAACTCTCTCACTCAAACTCTCTTCAGATTCACCACAACAAAACCAAATAATTTCGCATATAATAGGTAGGCTGAAGAGGCATACTTTCCGCAATTTGACCCATTGCATTCTAGAAAACGCACGCATTTCCTAGCCAAGCCGCCACTGCTCTGATCTTTTTTCCATACCCCTATCGACTATAAATGAATAACCAAGGGGACATAAGACACATACACGCCTCACTCCGCATATTAATATTAAAAACCCATCACTTTTGACACCATTTATATTCTTACATATACGCTTCACTATCGTCATACATATTTCTGATTCCATTCAGAAGCCTCCACCAAACATCCAACATTACTAACACCTGCCATAGGGTTCCCCTATTAATCCTATCATACCCTGTTGCAAATCCATAAAACCTAAATAATATTTATTCTTCTTCTCCCTTCATTTTTTCTCAGTCATTGTTTCAATGCAAGATTTGATCCACACACCCTCTACACTCCAAAGCACCTTGTTTTTCACCAATCAAACCCTCAGGGTGCACAGTCGACGCACTCTTTTCGACTAAAATACCAGCCATACACTTTCCCTACCACACTCAATAAACTAATTCCCTAATAATTCCTACAGTACACTTACCCTTATCTCCCTTAACCCTTATATAAGGGTACTATTACATGTGCTCTCTGCGATTTACCCGAGAGAACATTGCGACTCATACACAGCAGTATTTTTGACCACACACCCCTTCATCTAACCAGAATCATCAATATCACCATCTCGCCTCCGTTCTGATCGTCTGATTCAGCACAGTGTAATATTCCATCTGACCAGTGCAGATTACTAGAACCATGTAGGGACACAAAGACTTTTTCGTTACATCGTAGTCCAACAATTAACCTCTCCTTTGCTAATAGGACCGTCCATCCCCAAATAACCTATTCCCTTCTTGCAGCCATCAAACCCCACGCAACAAACAATGTGACTATCTACGTCTTTCATTTTAACTGTTAATATTATCCAGTCTCGAGTGTTTTTTTCTTTTTTTCTCTACTCCCCTCTCAATTCCAATTTCCATCAGTTTTACAAAAAAGCTAACCATCCTAATCATTTTATCTAAATAGGGGCTGGTTTGTCCCCTTTTATTTTTGGTTTGCTTTTGTGACTCATTCTTAGGTCTTTCAACGCTTCCTTCAAGAAGATAGCTTGTGCACTATCCTATATTTAAGTCCCGCCGACATTCATCTCCTGTGGGTCATTACACTGTGTGGTATTCATAAAATGCTTAACCAACTCCTTCCTTTCTTCCTACAATCTCTAGCCGTTAGTATTAAGGTATTTCTTTTTTACATCTTATATAAATCCCAAAAACATCTTATTCTTTTGATACACTTCATCCATGTGGCTTGTAGTACATATTCAGCCACAGCAAATTTCTTTTTTACTTTTAACCGGCTTTCCATCACCTTCATAGTATCCACTACCACTCACGTGTGTGAGTTTGAACAGTACATTCGTTAGCTTCCTAACTTTAACACAACGCTTACTTCCTTTGCACTGCGAAAACAACTGCTTTCTTCATTTGCTCCTAGATTTGTTCCGTTTCAACTGTTGCTCCCATTCAGCTGATTTACTTGCGAGTGTTCTTAATTATACTTATCCTTATAACCCTTGTTCATTAACTTTCTCACTCTTTAATTCTCTGTTCACCTTCTTTACCGTATATTCCTCTACCATTACCAAGCCCCCATAACTAATTTTTAACATAGAACAACATAATCGAACCTCCATAAATCCATTCCTAATTCTCTCTCACTGGGATTTAACCATCTAACACTATTCAACAATACTTTCTCCTCAACACAAAATCCTAATCCATACTTTTCACTCTTCGAACATCTCCTACCGGGTGTTAACAACCGAACTCTAGATAGCTTATTGGATATCTACTATTGTGTTTAAAAGAGAAATATTACATACGACACATAACTCTTCTGCACTCACAGAAATCAATCGACACTTCCTACGATTACTCATTTTCTCTTCCACAAGTCCAAAACCACCTGTTATCCCATCTTTTTCTGATCAACCTTGATCCAAGTAAACGATTTAGGTCCCCACACAAATTCCAATAATGGCTGAAGCTCACCTACAACACGCCCTCAAAATCATTAAGCGGAATTATCCAGGAAAAATTGTCCGGGTGCTCTCCTGCATCAACATTTCCCTAAGATGACCATCACGTCTCAGTACACAATATCCGTTGTGACTTTTTCAAAACTTAAATTTAACCATCTGAATTCTAAAAGTACTGAAATTAGCATCACACACACAACAAGTCTACATATGCTCTGTAAACCAACAACTAGCCACTTCATCTAAATATTGCAAACTCACTTCTTCCCATCTCTTTCCTTTCACAACGCAAGCACACAAGTTGAATAACATTTCAAGATATCAGAAATGTATCATTCTGTCACACCGTTTCCTTCCTCTTTGGGTTTTCAAGTCACAGCGAGCAAATCAAATTCAAGGCTTACCTTCTAAGCAAACTTAATCCATCACCTCCTTCCTTTTCTCCTCAACATTTATTCCTCTACATTCATGTACCCATACGATAATTTACAAATTTCCCCTACTCGAAGATTAGAAGGCGACACCGTATACGGCGATTTCAACGACCATAAGGCTCCGCGAGGCCTGCATTCAGCATACCTAAGACTCAAGAGATTTGGGTGCAGTGGGCAGCTAAACCAACTACCAACCGTTCCATAGATCGTCTTCTAACGACACGAGAGATCGATACGATGTGGACACTTTCTCCACCGCACAAGATGAGACCATGCCTACCAACAACTCCTGGGGAACTGGACCTGCTCCACTCTTCATCTCCTCATCACCACTCCACACCATCACACAACTCCATCCAATTAGTCAAAGACTTGGATACCCAGGTCATCTATTTTCACCCCCCTTCCCTTATTCTCTATCACCGCCGAAACGAAGTCTCGGGCATCATCACTATGCACCATACCCCCCACAGCAACATACTCCCGAAAAGGTTCTCCCTTATCCAAACAATCCAAAAATTCCACCACCTAATTCTGAATGTATTCACCAGGCTTCAGTTTTCGGAAATGATTAAATTCATCCCCGTAGCTATACATAAGCCTCCATTCTTCCACCCGCTCAGTTATACTCCTCGCCCATTCCTTCGCTGTAGACAGCCTGAGACTTGTCACGCCCCGCTTCAACTAGGACGTTTACAAACCTGTTCACCATGTCTTCCTCCTCCCCCCAGAAGTACACCACCTGACCATCTACGCGATCATTTAAATCAGGCACATACTCCAATAAATTAGTGAAAAGAATTGAGGGATCTCCACTGCCGTCAACAAAACGATTCCAGAGTTTATCGGCTCGATCTCGCTTCTTCTTCCGTATCTCATCCTCTCGGGCGTCGGGAAACTGGGAAGTGCTGTAAATCTCCTTCAGCTTATCCGACCACAAATCATCACTGTCTGCCACCTCAATCCGATCTTTAATCACCTCCTGAACTGTACTCTTACCGAACCCTGGAGGCGCATAGACCAAATGACGGCAGTTCCCCCCAGCGCAACCTCATTCCTCTTTCTTCCCTTCGCCACCTTCACCTCCCTTCTCGCCTTCCTCCTTTCCCTCCCCATCCCCCTTCTTTTCCTTCCCCTCTCCACCCTTCTTTTCCCCCCTTGGAGGCCTACTTCCCTTCTTATCCCTCTTATCTTCCTTCTTCCCCTCCTCTTCGTCCTCTTTTCCCTCTTCCCTCCAACCCTTAGTGTCCCTTTCTTCACCGGACAGATGCTCTATCAACTTCATGGCCCGGTTCATCATTTTTCGAGATTCCATATTTTGGATAGCACTCACTCCAGAAGCATAGTCCCCCCCAAACGTCCATACACACAAATTACTCCCCCCATTACCATTAGATATACGCACTTCCTGAGCATTTATTCCCAAAGACATCATACAAAGTGGGATGCTGTCCTCATACCTCATCCTGGGTATTAGGTTGCTGTTGAGGAACCACATCCCTCCCATCCCCAAAGGATCCGGCATATTACTGTTGGGTATACCAAGCCACGGCCATACGTAGCAAATCTGATCACTCCCCAACTTATTTACCCGGGTTCCCCCCCCTTCCAGTTATATTATCTCAAATAGTGGCTCCAAGACAAGATCCGCTCATTCAGGAATTCGTTATCCTCCACCAAAGGCCCATCGTTGTCGGCCGTTACGGTGTGCTGATATTATCTTCGTCATACCGGTCCACCCGCCCTAGCTGACCGAATCTCCTTCCCTTCGGTTATACGAAATACCATGGTCAAGAACCCCGACAGCGACTTACAGCCTGGCTATACCGAAGCATATTTTCATCAAAAATTTGCTGAATATAAACATCAGAATACAAATTTATGATGAGCCGGCTGGCCACTACCCAGTTCCTCCTGCTCACGTAGGGAGAACGCCAACTACGCGGCCGCATAAACTGAACACAATGGGATACTCATAAAAATGAGAATGTGCCATGTGGCCCCTCCCTTCGACATCCTCTCCATTAGCCCAATCCCCCAGTTAAGAA
Organism: Trachelipus rathkii; assembly: GCA_015478945.1. Classification (NCBI taxonomy): domain Eukaryota; kingdom Metazoa; phylum Arthropoda; class Malacostraca; order Isopoda; family Trachelipodidae; genus Trachelipus; species Trachelipus rathkii. The sequence goes on from JABUQX010064548.1 coordinate 26,304, forward strand.
AAGGGCTCCGACCCCTGTTCCCCGAAAACATGTTACTCATGAATTTTCCGGGCCAACATGAGCCTATCTGTTGCCTGCCATCGGTTTAAAGCGTCGGCACTCGTATAATCCATAGCAAAGGTGTGGTAAGTCAAACCCATAGCTATGGACAAGGCTCTAAAGCCTATAACCCTGAGAGATAAATTAGTGTCGATCTTGCAACACTATAAACTGCGGCATCGAAAACGTAGCCTTGCGCTTACGCAAGCCCATCGTCACACACGACACCGCCGTGGGGTACCGTATTCTTTAGTTAAAACAAAAAAAAATCAACATTTGACAACTTTACGCGCTTTCTCGGTACTTCGAGCTCCTTCGTAATTCTCAAAAAACATGCTTATCATACAGCTTTCCATCATTTTTAACAATTTTAAGTTTTTCAAAAGCGTTATTTTATTTATTTATTTTTAAAAAAAAAACATGGATAAAAATGTCTCCTGATTAATAAATTTTTTTATTTTCTTGTAGCTGTTATAGTTTTTTAGTTACATGCCTGGCCTCTTCGGGATGCTGATATATATATATAATATATATATTATTATATATATATATATATATATATAATATATATATATATAATTAGATATATATATATATATATATATAATATATCATATATAATGTGCGTGTTTATGTGCACGCTTTAGCGCGTGGCTCAGTCAGTTAAAACGGCATTTCGCATCACTATACTCTTGGGTCAATTCCTGGCAGTGGTGTTAGCTTTTAAATCTCGATTACCGAAACCGATGTTATCCATAAACAACGGGCGTATTTTTATATATATATATATAATAGGACCGACTGGGCGGGAATTTTTGCCGGTGCGGGGCGCGGCCGGGGTTGCTCTAATTAGCCGCGGCCGGGGGCCGGGGCCGGGGCCGGGGCCGGCGCCGGGGCCGGGAATTAGAAAGGTAAGTCAAAAACACTGAAAGTCTTAAAAGTTAGGATGAAAATTAAAATATAATTCAATTAATTAATATTTAATTATAAAAAGGAATACATTTAATAATTCAATTAAATAAATATTTTCGAAAGAATTTTAGAAAAAATTGATTTTCTAGAACAATAAGTTGTTATTAAAATATATATTATATATTATATATATATATATATATATATATATATATTATATATATATATATATATATATATATATATATATATATATAATATATATATATAAATACTATATATATATATATATATACTATATATATATATATATATTATTTAAGAGCTACTTTGTCGTAGTGATATATTTACTTTAGAGAGGAAGCCCTTGGATTCTTTTTTAGTGTTATGCTTTACTGTCACTTCATGTTATTCCTAAATGTACACAAATTAAAAACATGGTTAAAGACACTTTTTTTAATGAAATAAATTTTAAAAGGAAAGCTAATTTTCGTCCGACACGCGAGACCTATTCAGGCTAGGGACTGTGATTTTCTTTCTTTGATCTGTCATCAGTTCAGTGTGTTTTCAGTTGCGTCTGCTATTTTCTCATTGTGTTGTTGAAATATTTTGATGTTTTCAGATCTTCATTTTGTATAAAATCTATCTAAACTTCACCGGGATGCTTATTTAGTTGTTACTATTATAAATGCAAAGGATTCCATGATTTTGCGATGGTTCGTGTGATTGATATTTCTGACCATCTTTATATTGTTGATATTGATAGAGTGGCCTGTGTTACGCCTATGACTTGTTAAAGCTGAATTTATGCTGTCCTTGTGCAGGTCATCTGTATGTTGATTTTTTCTTCTTTGCAAATCTATGGTTTACCTATATATGTTTTATTGCAAGTATTGCAGGGGATGTGATATATACAGCTTTGGGGGAGATTTTCTTTTCGTTTTGGGGGTTTTAACTTAAAAGGTTTTGGGTTTTGAGAATGTTTTTTAAGGTTGATGTTATTTGATGGATGAGGGTATATTTTTTGGAAATATGTGTTCTCACGAATGTTGTTGTTGTGTGCGGAATTGGCTAAAAAGGAGGTGTTGCTATTTTCGGAAAAAGGTGCTATAGTACCTCTTTTTCGCTTTGTTTAAATGCTTTTGTGATGAAAAAACTCAGGATAGTAAAGTGATTTGATAAGTATTGTGGATGTATTTAGTTCCTGTGCTAGAAGAGGAGGAGAGCATATACGAAAAGCACGGAGAAATAGAGATGACAGAACAGCTAATTTTGTGTTTGGGGAATGATTAGATAGCCAATGCATATAGTTTGGTGCGAATGTTGGTTTTGCTAGTATATAGTTAAATTGCAAGTATTGTTATTCCATGTGATTAAGGTATCGAGGAAAGGGATAGAGTTGTTGGAAGGCATTTCTATGGTATACTAAACTGAAGGATGAATAGAGGTAATATAGTTTAGGACATCATTAGGGTTGGTGTTGTGAGGGAGGGAGACAACAATGTCATCTTACAATCTAATCCATAAACTATTTTTTAATAAAGGGTGGGGTAACAATATAAAAATCTGTTAGCTTCCATATATATGTTTACTGAGTATAGGGAGACAGCTGGGGATCCCATATCAGGCGAAGTTTGTTTGTATATTTAGCATTAAAATGAAAGGAAGTATGTTGTTAATGAGAGATTGGCCTTCTCGTTCATATATTAAACATCTCATTAATCTCTCATTACAACATAACTGTCTTTCATTTTAATGACAAATATTACAAACAAACTTTCGCCTGAGTATGGGATCCCCACGGTATCCCATGCTCAGTAACATATATATGGAACTAACAGAAGTTTATCATATTTTACCCCCCTTTATTAAACAATAGGTTATGGATTAGATATGTAGATGACATTTTTGGTCTCCCTCCCTCACAACACCAACCCTAATGATGTCCTAAATTATATTACCCTATTCATCCTTCAGTTTAGTATACCATAGAAATGCCTTCCAACAACTCTAATCCCCTTCCTCGATACCTTAATCACATGGAAAAACAATTACTTGCAATTTTTGTATATAGAAAAACCACATTCGCACCAAACTATATGCATTGGCTATCTAATCATTCCCAAACCAAATTTAGCTGTTCTGTCATCTCTTTTTCTCCGTGCTTTTCGTATATGCTCTTCCCCTCTTTCTTCTAGCCAAAGAAACTAAATACATCCACAATACTTTCAAATTCACTTTACTATCCTGAGTTTTCATCACAAAAGCATTTAACAAAGCAAAAAAAGAGGTACTATAGCACCTTTTTCCCGTAAAAAAAGCAACACCTCCTTTTTACCAATTCCTCAATTACATTATATTCGTTAAAACAAATATTACCAAAAAATATTACCCTCATTCCATCAAATAACATCGCCTTAAAAAACATTCTCAAACCCCCAAAACGAAAAGAAATCCCCAAGCTGTATATATCACATTACCCTTGCAATACTTTTGCAATAAAAACAATATATAGGTGAACCTAGATTTTGAAAAGATAGGAAAAAATCAAGGACAGCATAAATTCAGCTTAACAAATCATAGGCGTAACACAGGCCACTCTATCAATATCAACAATATTAAGATGCATCAGAAATATCAATCACACGAACCACGCACAATCATGGAATCCTTTTGCATTTATAATAGTAACAACTTCAATAAGCATCCCGGTGGAAGTTAAGATAGATTTTATACCAAATGAATATCTGAAAACATTCAAAATATTTCAACAACACCATGAAGAAAAATAGCAGACCAACTGAAACACACTTGAATTTCTGAAGATCAAGAAAGAAAATCCAGTCCTTAGCCTGAAGAGGTCTCTCGTTGTCGGAACGAAAATTAGCTTTCCTTTTTTAAAATTTATTTCATTAAAAAAGTTGTCTTTAACAATGTTTTTAATTTTGTACATTTATTTAGTAATAAAATGAAGTGACATTAAAGCACAACACTAAAAAAAGAATCCAAGGGCCTCCTCTCTAAGTATATATATATATATATATTTATATATATATTATATATATATATATATATATATATATATATATATTATATATATATATATATAATATATATATATATATATATATATAATATATAATATATATATAGTATATAATAAATTCAATTAAATAAATAATTTTTGAAAAGAACTCAAAAAAATATTTAATTTTTTTGAAGATATTTACTTTAAATAAATAATTAAATCATTAATATTTTTAACAATTATATTTATTCCTTTTCCGAATTCATTTGATATATAAAATTTTTCGAATATTTTTTATGTTAAAAACTCGGAAAAATTATAATATGGCCTCAATTTTAATAATTTGAAATCATCGTAAATACCAAAAAAAATTGATTCTATTTAGGTATGTTTATATATTTGCATCAATTTTATAACAAAGGAGTAATGGAATTAAAATATATTTTTTTATTTTGTTTGATTGAACCCTCTATTATTTAGTGTAAATTTACAGTTAACCCGAGTTGAAAACCCCGGTTTTCCCTTCATGATTTTGCCGGGGCCGGGGCCGGGCCGGGGTCGCTAAAAATGGCCGGGTTGGCCGGGGCCGGGCCCGGTCGGTTCTAATATATAATATATATATATATAATATATATTATATATATATATATATATATATATATATATTATATATATTTATAGTATATATATATATATTATATATATATATAGCTCTTTCCTAGTATAAAATTACTTTTTTCTTTTAAAATTTATTAGAGCAAGTGAAAAAGGAACGCTATGTAGTTAATACAATATAATTGTGCGATAACTACAAAATATTATGTTTCGTTATATATGGTTATTTTTCCACCAATTAACAGGTCGGTGGGAGCACCACGTAAAACATGGCATTAATATCAAAGTTAAATCTCAAAATTTATGCATTTAATGATTTTATATTTAAAATCTGTCGCCATAACTCACGGGATCTGGGTAAGCGTTCGTGTGACATGCATTCATTTACAACCAAAAATAAGTAAATGCATATTTCCTAAACGATCACAAACAAATAATTCTAAATAAACATTTTATAATATATAGATATATATATATAAATATATATATATATATAGTATAAATTATTATATATATATATATATATATATATATATATATATATATATATTATATATATATATATATATATATATAATATTTCTACTGACGTTTGTTTTTTTTATTCTAAAAACCTATTTGCAAAAGATTCTGGAATCGATTATCTAGTGCAGGGGTTCCAAACTTTTTTTCACGCGGCCACCCTTGTTGTGCCAAAAAAAATCGCGGCACACCTACTCTTAAATTGGTTTGAGTATTTAGCTTAGGTCTTAGGAAACAAGAAGAAACACAATGAAAATTTAATGCTCATTTACCTTTAATGTGAGGAATGAAAAATTTTAATTAATTTCATTATTTTTTTACGTTTATAGGAAGTTTTTGTCAATTTACACTAAATCACTTGACGCTGAAGTTTACTCCTGTATCTGTTTTTTATATAAGCATACGTTGAGAATGCAGACTAGCATAGATAAGTGGATAAAACGCACAAGTCTTTTTAATGCAATCTTGCCAACAGCATTATTTTTTGCATACACTTGCATCCATAACTCTTCTTGGCCCCCTTCCTGGTATTTAAGTTTCAAAATGCGGTCTTCACTGACGTCCAGCAGATTTTGAAAAGCTTCATTTGTCATCCCAGTAGGTTTTCGTCGCGGGTCACACGAAAATTTGTTTGTCATCCAGCTGCAGACATCCTCAGAATCAATATCGGGAAAATTACAACAATGTTTTTTTCAACCTTCCATGGGGCAGTAATAATTCGAGGAAGTTCGGTTGAAATGGATCTCATTTGCTTTGAAAAATTCTTGCCACCGAGGAAAAGTTGGAGATGTCTCTGCTCTTAACACACGCTTCAAAAAAAAAAAAAAAAAATTTGCGCAAGCCTTTTATTTTATTTTGTCTAATTGTGCTCCTCCCTTCCCTTGGAGAGATGTGGTGGTTTCATTTAGTTTTTCGAATATGTCGGAAAGGTATCTCAATTTAAGCTGCCAATCGACATCAGTTAATTTTGAATAAAAAAAGACTGCTCTGTAAATGTGACCAGTAATGCATCGTTTAGTTCAAACACTCTGGCTAAAATCTTTCCTCTTGAAAGCCACCGCACTTCTGTGTGCAACGAGATTTGGAAGTGAGCCATACCCATATCTTCGGCGGTAAGTTTTTAAAAGGCGTGCTGAACCGGGCGGCTCTTAACATGAATTATTATCTTCACATCATCATCCAGTAAGGCTTTTAAAAATCTTGTGGCATCTTTCTTGTTGCCAGGAAATGCCGATGTATGACACAGTGGCGGCTGGTGGCGTTTTCTGCCACTTGCTTCATCCTAGACACCGTCCTTAGTTTTTTCCAACCATTGCGGCCGGCTCCATCACTGCAAATATCCACACACTTCTCCATTCCAAATCATTTTCCTGTACAAATTTGTCGATAGCATTGAAAATTTCGTCGCCAGTGCGGTGTAAGTCTCAACACTTCGCTCATCATAAGTTCCTCTTCTATTTGCATTGCGAATGGGTACCTCACAAACACAAGAAGAACTGCAAGTCCCGGCTACGTCGGTACTTTCATCAAGCTGAAAACTAAAAAAAAATCACGTTTTCAATCTTCTTACAAGTTCGTTCTCGACTGTCTCTGAAATTGTGTTAATTCGCATACTTATAGTGTTATTTTATAGCTGCACAGTATCAATGTTCATGGTCATATCTGAACCTAAAATGCAACTAACATAATCTTCAGGCAAGGTTTAATTAATGTCTCGGCAATAGTATGCGGTTTTCCAGTTTTTGCAATAAATGAAGCTTCAGTTGCATTTTCATTTTTAGAAATTCTCTCCATCATAGATGAACCTGCCCAAAGAGATAAAGCGCACTACGTGATTACAAGCAAAATGGCCGACGAGTAGTAGACGATTCATAATAATGGTGTTGCCATATAATAAAAACGAATTGTACTACTTAACTCCAAAATTTTAGTGAAAATTGAAAAAATGTGCCGGCACACGATGGCGGCACCCCAGGGTGCCGCGGCACCCACTTTGGGAACCCCTGATCTAGTGGATTGAACTTTTGATATTGGAATTGTTTAAGTTTTTTTATCTATCCATGCGTACGATGTTACAAAGTAAAATAACTTGTTCTGAATGGCAGCAACTAAACGCCGTTACGATATGAGCAAATTGATGTTTTATGTATTAATACGTTTAAATATGGCAGTTAAACCTTAAATATTTGAGTCAAATTAAAATTATCTTGGAAAAAAAAAATTGGAATTGAAGAAATCTTTGCAAATGTTTCTGAAGTGAATTTTGTAAACATTTCAACAGGTTAAGGAACCCATTAAACATTGTCATCATATTACATAAAATTTAGCGAAATATACAAATATGATAACCTCTTATGAGCAAAATAGCTTTCACAACTATGAATTTGTTCAATGATTTTAATTTAAGTGGTGACGGACGATTCAAAAATTTGAAATATTTTAAATAATTTTTTAAAAATCACATAAAAAAAAAATTCAAAATGAAATATCTCGGAAAAGTACGACACTTACACAGGAAAAACCAATTAAATATTTGGAATCAGCATATGCTTACTACAAAAAATGTAAAAGAAAAAAAAATAGGGAGGGGGGACGTTTTCCATACCCCGTAGGGGAGGAGCGGAGGAACCCCCGCGACACCCAAATACCAATGAGACCCTCCCCGGAGGGGGGAAATAGTCCTACAATGTCGTTCCCCCGGAAGGCGAGAAACCCCGACTCCTGCCATCTTTGCGGTTTACCTTTGGGTATTCCTTTAGCTAAAAAAAAAAAAAAAAAAAAAAAAAAAAAACGGGGTCGTAAAAACGAAACAGGTCCTATATATTTTTTTAATCATGTCCGTTACCCCTTTTGAATCATATCCGTCACCACTTAAATTGATTGTTAGAATCATATACTAGAAATATATTATTGAAAAAAAAATCAAAAGTGACGGAGTCGTAAAACATAACAGGTCATATATATATATATATATATATAAATTTTAATATATATTATTATATATAATATATATATATATATATATATATATATATATATATATATATAATATATATATATGGTAAAGCCTCCCGAAAGCAACATGCATGGTTAGCAAAAAATTATAACAGCTACAGGAAAATAAATAAAATTTTAGCAATTAGGAGACATTTTTATTTATAAATTAAAAAAAAAAAAATAACGCTTTTGAAAAATTTAAATGTTAAAAAATGTGCAATAAACTGTATGATAATGATCATTTTTGAGAAGAACGAAGGACCTCCATAGAAACGGGAACGTTTAAGTTGCCAAATGTTCAATTTCTTTGAACTAAAAGATATCCCAAGGGTAAAGCACAAAGACAGAGTCGGGGTTTCTCGCCTACCGGGGGAAGACGGGGGACTTCGTCCCCCCTCTGTTCCCTCCGTCAGCTCGAACCCCCTTAATTGGAAATAAAGAAAAAATTAACATTTCTCCCAGAGCGTAATAAAAAAACTATTTGGTAACTCTTGCTCTCGTACTACTATGCAGAAATGGAATGTTGATGAGAGCATAAGCTGCCAGCCCTAAGATTATACTAATATTTAAGGTGTATTAATAAT
>JABUQX010064548.1:45000-54000 GCA_015478945.1 Trachelipus rathkii
GAAAATTCTTTTTTTTTTTTTTTTTTTTTTTTTTTTTTTTTTTTTTTTTATTCATCGAAAATTTTTTAAAAATTATTTCCCCCCATTAGGGCTCGAACCGAAGGGGGACAGTTAAAGTAATACCAAAGTTTTTTTGGAAGTAAAAAATTTTTTTTTTTTTTTTTAACTAAAGAATACCCTAGGGTAAACCGCAAAGATGGCAGGATTGGGGTCTCTCGGCTCCCGGTGGACGAGGGGGGACTCGTCCCCCCCTCTGCCCCCGTCGGTTCGAAGCCCCTAAAATGGGTGAAAAAATTTTTTTTTAAATTTTTGACTGTAATGAAAAAAAAAAAAAAAACCCTTCTTAAAATTTTCGCACTCAGTATTATATATATATATACTATATATATATATATTATATATTATATATATATTATTATATATATATATATTATAATATATATTATATATATATATATATATAATATATATAATATAATATATATATGACGTCTTGCAAACTTTTGTGTGCAAGTACTGTATATCAAATTTATAAAAAAAAAGCCTAAGCTTTATTTATATAATTGAATTTAGTCGGAGCTACAAAAAAAAAAAAAAATTATTTCTTTTTACATTTTGTTATATTTATGAATTATATTTTGAACGACATGATTTTCATCAGAATTCCAGGTTTACCAACTTTACATAGCATAAATTATTTTGAGGGCTGTGGTTTACTATAGACCCTATATATATATATATATATATATATATATATATATTATATAATATATATATATATATATATAGTAATATATATATATTATATATATATTATATAGTCATTGCTACATAAAAAAAAAAAAACATTTTAAAAGTGGACACAAAAAAAACCCACCCTGTATTTCACTCTATATAAGAGGTTGATAAAAAATAAGTATGTCACCATGTGTTGACATGAAATATAATTGAAAATATTCATTATCATCATTTAATAGTGACATAATGATTTTTGAAATTTTGTTGAAATTTTTAAAATTTACTGAAAATTTTATGCAATTTTCGTCATTTATAAGATTTTTTTTAGCATAAATCACATGAAGACCGGTGCACAATATGGGAATATTAAATAAGTTCCTGTTAAACACATCCTTTATCAATTTACAGAACAGATTTCGTGTAGTTTTATGCAACCAGGTGCCCACAGATACCCACCAAAGTGAACACTTGAAAAGAACCCATAGTGGACACAAAAAGAACAAACCTTCAAATACTCTAAAAATGAGTAGAATTATGCAGATTAATTAGTATTAGCCTGTTTTGGGTTGTTTTTGAAGTTCACCCACTGTTTCACCCAGTTTGTGCAACAAAAGGCAAAAAAAAATTTTTTGTACACAAAAAGAACCCATTCTCTTTTTTCACATATATAGCAATTTTTACCATATATATATATATATATATATATATATATATATATATATATATATATATATATATATATAATATATACTATATATATATATATACTATATATATATATATATATATATATATATAATATATATAATATATATATAATTTCACATAAAGTAGCCAATATTAAACTTTATTAAAAGGTTTTTAAAAGTTAAAAAGAAAAAATAAGGAGCTCAGCTTGAGCTCATAAGCTACTGGGCCATAGCTTTAATATGTCATTTATTTGTGATTTTAACATTTAGTAAATTAATGCAATATAAAAAAATCCAAATTATAGACCTACAGCAACACCATCAAGACTTAAGATCAAAACAAAAAATTTGGTTTCCAAGTCAACGCTGGATGGGAAGATTTTTTTTTTTTTTTAATCATATCAAGACATGCATACAACATATACATACATTAGGTGATGAAATAGTTTAGCCCCAAAATGCTGTATCGGGGGTGGGTTCTTTTTGTGTCATGATGGGTTCTTTCAAAAATTTGCATCTTTTCTTAATAATTTAAAAACTACTCAGAAAACTCAAACTTCCTTTACAGGTTACAGACCTTACACCTACACACAATTAACTCATATTTCAGAGTTTGAAAATTGTATGTAGTTTAAGAGTTATTAGGAAAAATTAAAAAGTTTTTTTTTTTTTTTTATGACTGCTACATACTCTTATATATATATATATACTCTGCTATATATATTATATATATATATATATGCTACTGCAGCAACCTTAACCTTATATATATATATATAACTGCTGCTGCGCTATGGTCTCTAGAAAAGCCACAATCCATATCTCAAAAACTAACACAAGGAGAAGGAATACATTGCTGGAAATGCTGGTTGGTACGGGTGCGAATGTAAAAAAAAAAAAAAATTATATCCAAAAAACTACAATAGCTACAGCGAAAAGGAATACATTTTTGGAATCCTCGTAAAATTTTGGATAGGAAAATGTAAAAAAAATAAAATAAAAAAAAAAATTATTGTTAATAATTATAGTAGAAAGCCTATTTAGAGAGAGCCCACTTTGTGGTTACTCGTTAAATAAATAGACTTTCTAGCCATTAAATTTTGCTTTTTTTAGCTAAATTTAACTAAGGGTATACCGCACCGATGACTGGGAGTCAGGGTCTCGGCCTTCCGAGGGCTGCAGGTGGACTAATTCCCTCCGGGAGGGTCTCAGAACCCCCGCTTTCTTTTTGGTATTTGGGTGTCGCCTTGAGGGTTCCTCCGCCCCCTGAGGGTATGAAACGATCCCTGTGTTCCCCGATGGAAACCGAGCCCCCTAGATTTGCCTTTATGCCTTTACAAAATAACCAAATATATATATATATATATATATATATATATATATATATATATATATATATATATATATATATATATATATATATATATATACCATAGTCCCAGCACCCCCCAAAAAAAATAGCCAATTTTTATGTTTAATTTTTTTTTTTTTAACATTTTCCGAACCAAAATTTTACAAGGATTCCAAAAATGTATTCATTTCTTTGTAGCTTTTTTGTAGTTTTCGAGATGTTTTATTTATTTCTGGATGTGGGAAGGGATGCTTTGATTCAGCAATGTAATTCACCGACCAGCTGTAGTATTTTTGAAATATGGATTTTGGCTCTTCTAGGGGGCTTGCATGCATATCTTATATAGTAGCATATGCTGTATATATATCATATATATACATATATAACATAACCTTAACTTTAATTTACCTGTATATATTCAGCCTCTAGAGCCACAATCATATCCTAAAAGGAACTACAATAGCCTGAAAGACATGCATTGTTGGAATGTGGTAAAATTTTAGTTAGGAAAAAAAATATATCCTGAAAATCTACAATAGGTGCAGGAAAAGAATATTTTTTGGAGTCCTAATAATAATATTGAAATAAAGTAAAATTTTAGGAAAATGTAAAAAAATTGAATTTTAAAAAAATATATATGAGGAAAAAAGCTATTTAAATAAATAGACTTTCTAGTGTATAGTTAATTTTTTTAACTAAAGAATACTTTCAAGAGTATATCGCACCGATGGCAGGAGTAGGAGCCGGGGTCTCTCGACCTTCCGGAGAAGAATTACGGGGTAGGACTATTTCCCCCTCCGGGGAGGGTCTCCCGAACCCCCGCTCTTTGGTATTTGGTGTCGCTGTGAAGAAACGTCCCCCTCCTGTGTTCCCAGTTGGCTCCAGAGAGCCCCACCCTATTTTTACGTTATAAAAATTAAAAAATAGCTTATATATATATATATATATATCTTTCTTCTGATATATATATCTTCTTTATATTATATATATATATATATATATCTTGTCCCCATAGACTCGAGGCTTCTAAAAAAAAATGGCCAATTTTTTTCCCTTGACTGTTTTCTAACTAAAATTTTGTATTCAAAAATGTATTCCTTTTCCTTGTAACTATTGTAGTTTTTAGATATGATTTTTTTACATTTCTAACTAAGAAATTTTACCAGGTTCAACCAATGTATTCCTTTCCCTGTAGCTATTGTTTTTGAGATATGGATTATTGAAACTTCTTCTAGAGGCTGGCGACTACTATAACTGCTGCTATATATATATATATATGCACCTGCTTTGCCCTTGCTGCTGCCTTGCTGCTACTGTTGCTACATTATATCAAAATAAAAATATTAAAAAAAAAATTAACTGGTGGTTTAGATTTTTTATAATATTCTACTACTATCAGTACTATTTTACTGTTACTTTTCTGTTACTATTTGCTACTATATTTTTATTTGTTACTATATTTTATAAATCTCTCATAAATCTACTGAATGTATTATTTATTATTCTAAAATTTCCAATACGGCTAACGGGCTATTAAAGAGTATTCCATACTGGGATATCCAATTTTCATAATTCATAAAAAGTAAAAATTCGTTCATTGAGTTTTTATATATATCTTTTTGATTTAAGTGAAAATTAATCAAGTTTCAGAGTGTTTTAAAGGAATGCACTGATATTTTATAGATTTCTTCATAGATTTTATTTACTTCTATTTTAAAAGAAGTTAAACAAAAAAAAAATGTTTTTTTGGTTTATTTAAAAACCATTTTTAAAAACTTCTTTTGGCCAATGCTGTATAACCTTATATATATATAGCCTTATACTATAACTATATATGGCATATATAAAGGTTTCTTATTTGCATACACATGACCTGAAATAACATATATATATATATTTGTGATTTTTAGTAAAATATAATTTTGAAAAGATAAATATTTTATATTTAAATTTTATTATTTCATATATATAACTCTTTCCCATAACCTTGCTTAACACTTATATATATACTGTAACGCATATATACTGCTGCTGCTCTATTTATACTCTATATATGGCAGCTTTAAATGCTTTTATTGAAATAAAATAATAGAACATTTAAAAAAATGAAGACATTTCTAAAGGTGTAAACACTCATGCTGGAGAAAAATAATAGATTTCAAAATAGTATAAAATTAAAAATTAAAATATTTGCCTTCAAGGTTGAAATAAGGAAATTTAAACACATTTTGCTTGAAATAACGATATGCAATTAAAAGAGTCTAAAGAAAGAAAAAAAAGCTGATTATATATGAGAAATATAAAAAAATCTCATTAACAGTAAACAGGTCGAAAACAAGCAATTGAAGAAAGTCAAGGTTAGAACTATCCAAATCATGCTTGAACATTTAAGAACAGTTAATTCATCATATGGGTACATACTAATATGTGCAGAGATTTCAGGAAAATCTCGAGGCAGGTGCAATGCTTCATTACATCACACCTCTATACCTCTTCCTATCTTTTTCATGATGATTTCCTTCAACAAATAAAAAAAGGTAGAAAACAATTATCCTTTTTAGAAAAATAAAATTCCTTATTATTTTATTATGACTAATTTGTAATAAAATAACGAGATAGTAAAAAAACTATTAAATAAAGTAAAATTCACTTAATAATTCTTTGTATGCTTTGATGAGCTTCAATGTCATTTTCAAAAGACAATGTTTAGTTTGTAAGTTGACTCTGAGCTTGGAAGAAAGTGATGAATGTTCAATAAAACTATTGAAGTTTATTAGGCTATCTTATCATTTTGCATTTTTATAAGATTCCACCAACTGAGAAGGTTCTTTTTTCAGTATTATTCAGTAATTATTTCAGTAATATCTTATGTACTTTTTTTAAATAACAAACGACCCTCCAACCTTTGACTGATCTTTATCCCCAAAACACTCAAATAAAATAATTGTCAGAGCCACATACAAATTAAATGCAATGAAAATAATAAGCTCTCAATGGCACCAACTTTGGTCAACAAAAGGAACCCTATCCGGTAGTATTCAGAAAATATCTCGCTTCCATTCTTACTTACGCTTTATTGGCTTGAGCATCAACCACATCAAACCAACCTACAGAACCACGGAAATTCTTCATATGTTTTGAAATTTTAAAATTTCCCAGATTTTTTTTGGAATTTCCCTGACTTTCAGCATATCTTAAAACGTTTCCCTGACAAAAAAATTTTCCCTGACTTTCCAGAAAGTGTGAACCCTGTTATATGAAACATTGCAACACCCTCCACCTGCCCCAAAAATAAAAACCACTCCACCATTATACTACTCAAGACATATACAATACACTTCCCTGCCCCCCAGACACTACAATAATTAAACGTAAATACTCAACTGGCTCAGAAAGCTATCTCACTACGAAAACAACTCCTTTCTTCATGCTCATGTACCTGAAATAGGCTATCAAATACTAGACTGCCAAACTCAAGTAGGCCTAATGCTATCCCGTCTACACTCTGGACAAACCCCTCACTTAAGGAACACAAATTCAAATATCTTAACTCTCCCTCCCCTCATTGTCAGAGATGTAATTTCCAAATTAACGACAACACTAAACAACTTAGTGTTGTCTGCCACAATTTAAGGAACAGACAAAATTTCAGAACACTCACTATGATAGACCTTTGGGCAAGGCCAACCCTGACTGCCAGGTACCACGGGGCCACCTGCTTCTCGTAAGAGATGGGGATACAAAGTAAAGTAAGTAAGTGTGAAGTGTGTGGATATATATATATATAATGATATTATTTAACCCCTGGCAGGCGCTCGAGTTACAGCAAGCATAGTATTAACTAACGAAATTTTTATTCACGTTGGCTACTACAGAATGCCAATTAAATATAAATTTGAATTAATTGCTTGAAATTTAGTTGTAAGAGTCCGAGCTTTCGTTCCTGTGGCGGGTAACATCTTCAGGAACTGATGAGCAAAGTGAAATGATAAGATTACAGTTCTGTATTCTACCAAATACATAGAAAACTAACAGCTTCCGATTCATACATACACTGGTATTCAGACCATGTAACATCCACCAAAATCGCTACACTATCCAATTTATTTTTAAGAGCTCTCAGAATTTGTGACACAATATACCTAGAAACAGAAAAAAACAAAATCATAAATACTTTCAAAAAATTAAACTATCCACAACCTATAACTTACAAAGCTTTCAAACTTGCTAAAACCAAACATCTCTTAATCAAAACACAAATCTTAATAGTTATACAAATATACTACCTATACCAAACGTAAACACACAATTACTTAAAAAACATATACCAAACTCCATACTAACTACAAAATCCAACCTCACAACTCTCAAACACGCACTTAAACCTAAAAATTCACATCCCAATCTAAATTCCGGCATTTAAAAAATCCCCTGCCTAAACGGCAGTAAGCACTACTTAGGTGAAACCAACAACTTTGACACATATCAAGCAACATAAACATGATTTACAGGATGATAAACTTTTTCCTCCTCATTAACCATACACAGAAAAAACTACAATCACTTAATTAACATTACATCTTCCAAACTCATAATACCCATACAAGATACCACAACAAGAAAAATAACTGAGTCCTTTTTAATAAAAAATACCCAAAACTACAATACTCAAACTGGAAACCCTTTCATAGACGACATTACCAATTTACATATAAACAAATCTAACAATCTGAAAAATTACCTCAAACTAATTTAACCAAATACTCTGTTCCTCTTAGTTTTTAACCAGTTGCCAGAATACAGAACGATGAATTCTTCTGCATTCCCTGTTGCAACATCAGGTAACTGAAATAGGTTACCTTACATTGGGAAATAAAAAATTTAAATCGACTTCTTACAAAACTAAATTTCATACTTGGGATCTAGATGTTTAAAACATAATTCTTTTTCTATTGCAAACTGGACAAGAATTGCTAAATATTTTGTTGGTTTATTTAATTTGTGTCGCCTCCAAGGGTTAAATAATATCATTAATTAAACTGGCTACTGGTCGGATTTGTATATTCATATCAGTAAAATCATAATGATATATATATATATATACATATATATATAATAATATATATATTATAATATATATATATATATATATATATATATATATATATATATATAGTCCCTGTTATGTTTTAAGACTCCTTCAATTTTGATTTTTTTTTTCTTTTTTGGTTCTGTAGGATTGTTGCTTGTAGATGATACTACATTGAATTGTCAGTGTTGAGTGAAAACAAAATTGCGAAATATTTTAAATAATCTATTTAAAAATCACATTTATATAAAAAAAAATTAAAAAAATGAAATATCTCGAAAAGTACGACACTTACAAAAGAAAAACCAATTGCATATTATTTGGAATATTTAAAGACTTATATTTAAAATGAAAAAAAAAAATTTATTAAATGAAATATCTCGAAAAGTAGCGACACTTACAGAAAAACACATTACATATTTGGAATCAGCGTTGTAAGCTTATTACAGATAATAAATGTAAAAAAAAAAAAAAAGAAAAAAAAAGAAAAAGAAAAAGAAAAATTATTGCGCTCGCAAGCCGACGGGGCACAGAGGGGGGGACGTTTTCCATACCCCGTAGGGGAAGCGCGGAGGAGAGGGTGGGACACCCAAAATACCAAAGAGGGGGGTTCCGGGACCCTCCCCGGAGGGGGGGAAATAGTTCCTACCCTGTCGTTCCCCCAGAATAGCCGAGAGACCCCGACTCCTGCTATCTTTGCGTTTTACCCTTGGGTATTCCTTTAGGTTTAAAAAAACAAAAAAATTTAACTGACGGTCGTAAAACATAACAGGGTCCTTATATATTTTTGAATCAATGTCCGTCCGTCCTAGAAATATAAAAAAAAAAAAAAAAAAAAAAAATCAAAAACTGACGGAGTCGTAAACATAACAGGTCCTACTATATATATATATATATATATATTATATATATATATTAATATATATATATATAATAATATATATATATATAATATAATATTATATAGTATATATATATAGTATATATATATATATATAATATATATTTAATTTACCTGAATTATATTGTCAATCCATGACAGTTTAATTAGATTATGGTTAGGTCCAGGTTTAGAGCACCAACGATCCAAATACCTGGCAGGCGACAGATGTGCTAAGGACATTAGAACATTA
>JABUQX010064549.1:0-12500 GCA_015478945.1 Trachelipus rathkii
GAGAGATGCACAAATCAAAGTTCGAATCGTGTAAGACAAATAAAAACTTCCAAATGTTAATATTTTCGCTTAGAACTCGTTCGAAATGTGTGTTTCAAAGCTGTGCAAGAATTTTTATAAATGTTTTAATATATATTATTTATATATATATATATATATATATATAGATTATATATATAAATATTTATATACTATAATACTATATATATATCATATATATTATATATTATATATAATATTCATATATATTTATTTCACGTCCTGCTACAGAAGCAACGAACGTGCGCATCTAGTAATAATACTCAAATACTCTACAATACGAAGACCCTACCACAGGCTGGACAATATAATAACTGATTCGATTCCGTTCATCATTCTATCATATTATAATATTATACTATATCTATATATATATTATACCTATATATAAACTATAATTATATATTATAATACTATTATATACAATTTTATACTCATATATATCTAATATACCCTATAAACTATATATATTACTAATATAATACCTATATCTATAATATAATATCCATATACTACTACTATATTGGTAAAAAAGAACATATAACTATATATATACACATCACATATATATATCATATATACATAAAAAATTATTATGAAATTTTCTTTCGCATTTCTTTGAGAAGCATTCGAAGAGTTCTGCAGAAAATAACACGTTTCGGAATTCCGGTAAATTGTCTATCAATATCTCGAGGTACACCTCTTTATTAACTTTTACATTTTTGGGAAGCACTGAATAGTGATTATAGTTTGTCGAATACAGAGCTTCAAACGTTATAGGCTCATTTTCAGAGATAGATGATGGCTGCAAGAGATCGTGAGTTGTTATCGTAGATGCAGGTACATAAGTGGAGCGCAAAAACGGAAAAATAAAGCAGAAAAGAAGAAAGGCGACTGAAAGATGTGGCATGTACTCGGAAGATATCAGACATTAAATCTTCTGTGACAGCTACAACCGACTCACATGCTGAGGGAACTATTGAGAATGTCAGTAGTTGCAGTACAGCTTCGGAATGTACAACTACTCTATATTTCTAGCTGTTGAAGAAGACACTTCGGGTAAAACTGATAATGATTCCGCTGAACTTTAGTCTGTACAGAAGCAGAAGTGGCCATCCTAGTACTATACTAATAATCTACAATACGAAGACCTACACATGGCCTGGCATTATCTGAATGAATTCGTTCATCATTTAATTAACAAAAATATGAACAAAGTGGATGCAGATAACTAGTTTTCAAAAAATCAGATAAAGAGTTTAATGAGGATGGAGACTCGTTATTTGAATCCAGTGGATATTATCGACAGCTTAACGAATGGTGAGACAATTACTACCGAGTGGTCGGCTATTTGTTTATTCAGTATGCGTCTCTGTGTAAATGTGTAACTGCTATGTGTGCAAATTACAATTTAATAACCCAGAACAGTACTTCAACTCTAGGATTTCATGACTGGAAACATGCTAACCGTATCTTGGAAAATGAGAATAGTGATGCCATCGAAATAGTGTTATCCAATCCTACATTATTAGCCCGAAAAATAGTACATATTGATTCACAGCTGCATACCCAGTATGAAAAAGAATGTGAATACTGGGAAAAATGTTTTTAACGTAGAGTTTTGGTGTCTTGAAAATTTCTTGCACAAAGTGGACTTGCTTTTAGAGGTGAAAATGAAAATGGAATCTTTCAAATTAATTTCCTTGGATGTATTGAGCTTTTGACAGAGTTCGATCAATTTTTAGCAGGTCTAATTTACTCTCGTTTCGGAATGTTGGTGTAAATGGTAATGTTTTCATACTGTCTTCTAGCAGCATGCAATGAGTTTTAATTCAATGTGATGGCCTGGGAAGGTTTTTGCTAACTATTAGATGTTCAAAGGTGAAAATTCAAAATACTATAGTATTAGCGTAGATTCGACACAGATATCTCGTCCATGTGATCAATTAACTTTTATTTGCGCTATGTAAAAAAGCAGCGGTAAACCAGTTGAACGTTTTTTTTACAGTTTTATAAATTTTTTACTGGCTGATAGTGCCACACTGACTGATGTTATTTTAGAAAGCTTAAAAAGTAAACACTATCCAATAAAGGTGATGTCGAGGTTCTAAAGCTACGACAATGCAGTAACATGCGCAGGAAAATACTCTGGTGTTCAATGCTTAGAATCAAAGAAGAACCCAGCAGCTGAATTTGTTTCTTGTTCTGCACACTCCTTGAATTTAGTGGGTCCATATGCTGCAGAATGTTGTTTAGATGCTGTTTCATTTTTGGATTTCTTCAGGCATTGTACAAACTTTTTTTCTTCATCTACAAATAGATGGGGTATACTGGTATCATAATTAAGGGAACTGTTGTGAAGTCTCTGTCAGTTACACGTGGTCTGCTGCGAAGTGAGCACACGTGATTGCGCGAAAACTACGCAGAAATCTGCTCTGCACTGATGAAAATACGTGATGATGAGAACCAACACAAGCCACAGAATTGGAAATCATCTTCGCTTGCATTCAAAAATGGATTACATTTTGAAACAGCAACTCCTTTGGCATTCTCCTGGGACCTCTTAACTTCATCAGTTTAATGGCAGGCAAGTCAATCTTCTCAAGAACACATATTGAACTTGCAACTGCGTTTTCTTTGTATGACAGTTTTAGTGTCTTCATCGCTTTAATTTGAGACAAATATTGAAGGATCTTGAGACAAAAGCTAGATTCTTTGTAAAAGACCATAGCATATTTCTTCTGAAACAAAAGACAACCGAAAAGAAAACGTACTGCTGGAGGAAAGTGAGAATGATCATAATTTTCAGGAAAGGACCAGTTTAGAGTGAAAACGTACTTTAGTAATTTTGGGATTCGTTAAATACTGAATTAATATGAAGGAAAAAGTTTATTCGTAATTAAAATCACTTAATTTATGATTTTTTGTATACAAATAAAAGCTTAACAGATGCTGAGGTTAGAGAAGCAGCAAACAAATGAAAGAAAAAATACCCATTGTACTTTGAAATGTGGATGATTTTAAGATGAATTAAATTCATTTCAAACTATTTGTCTGTTGTTGTGAGCTTTGCTGAGATTGATGACTTGTCTTCTCCTATGTGTCTAATCATTTGCGGTGTACTAGTGGAGGCAGTCTTCTCGCAGCAAGCTTTCCAAATGTTGACATTGCATACCAGAATCTACTAAACTTCCTGTGGCTAATACCGAAGGCGAGAGGTCTTTTCCGTTTAAAAAGAGTTAAAATTATTTGCGATCTAACCCTTAGTCAAGAAAAATTGTGGGATTTATCTCTACTCGCCATCGAGTCTGATCTCACAGGAGTCATTGACTTCGAAGAAATCATCGATGAATTTTCAAAACGTAAGGCAAAAAAAAAGCCATGATAGAGACGTAGAGTTGAATAAATATTTTGATTAGTACTCGTACTGAATAACACGGTAGTGATTATATATATATATATAATTTATTATATATAGTATATAATTATTATTATATATATATTATATATATATTATATATATATATATATATATTATATAATAGTAATTTAGTAGCATATATTGATATACTGAATAACACTGTGGTAGTGATTATTATTATATATATATATATTATATATATTATATATATAATATATATATGATATATATATTAGTATATATATATATATATTATATTATATATATTATATAATAGTATATATATAGTATATATATATATAAGTAATGTAGTAGCCATGTGATTGATATATTGAAGAATCACAGTAGTGATTAGTAATTAGTATTATATAATATAATATATATATATATATATATATATATATATATATATATATTATATATATAATTATATATATTATATATATATATATATATATTATATAATATATATATACTATATATATAATAGTAGCCATGTATTGATATGAAATTCTACTTTGATGATATATGACGCTAATATGTCTAGTAGCACATACATATTTTGATGATTTGTATGATACGCAATATTGTGACGTTTTGATAATATATGTCTTTTAAAATTAAATTTACTTTTATTTTCATTATTTATGGAAAATTATTTGTCTTTCAAAATTAAATTTAATCTTTATTTATATTATTTATGGAAAAGGGCCCCGCATTTTCAAATGGCCCAGGGCCCAGCAATGTCTTAATCCGGCACTGCTTGGAACAACTCGAAAAAGAATTCAACGAATCGAACAGACATTCAAGTACTTCCACATCCTCCATACAGCCCGGATCTAGCTCCGTTCGATTTTTACCTCTTCCCTAAGTTGAAAATGATTTTGGGACGATGGAAAACGGGAAAAAATACTGTAACACATGAGCTAAACACATTTCAGGAAAATGACTTCCGGTACTGCTATGAACAGTGGAAGAAACGATGGAACCGCTGTATAACCTCCCAAGGGTCATACTTCGAAGAAGATAACTTGTGATTTCAGGTAAGTCCAATACATGATTAAATACGACATCAGTACACCTACCTTTGTGACATAGCATGTATATATATTTATTTTTTATTTTTTTAAGGAAGGGAAAGAAGACATTTTAAGCCTCATTCGTCATTGTGCAAGAGGAGATTACATGCTCTGATATGTGCGTACGTGATCTAAATTTCATGATTGTTTCTAACGTGTTCTCATTTCATCTCATCTCGATCTGTGATAGACATTGTCGTTCACAAACTGTGTTTCTCCCAAGTTAATGATATGGCTTCACGGATGTGTATTAATTGGTCAGATATTTTTGTTATATTGTGATAAATATAACAGTGTTTGAATCGACAGCAGAGTATCACAGATTTGTGCAAACATGTTTACTCGGCATCTCTCGGATAGACTTAGAGAAGGCAAAGAATTAAAATTTGGGTGCCTCATAAAGTGTTCAAACGGTGCGTTGAGGATCTCTAAAATTGATTCTATGATAAGAAAAATTATTTACGCTTTGAGATACGTATGGTATGGCGTGAGAAAACCCATAGTGACGAAGGTTACTTTTGTTCTTGCAATGTAAAAGGGTATAATTCCTAGGAAACATCCTATTTCATATCCAATCTTCAATACTGCATTCCCAATCTCACGGTTTAAATATTCTAGCTACCGAGCACCGCAGCTTACCTTGGAAGAAGTAGCTTGCTCCTTTTTGAAGATGTAGCTATATCCTGAACAATTGATGAATAAAGTTTCTGATTTTAAGAGTGTTACAGAACCCAAAATGTTTTTAAATTATACAGTAGTACCAATACCCCTTCGGCCTAAATATTGACTATTAATACGGATTTTATAATATACAGTGTATATATAATATATATATATATATATATATATATATATTATATATTATATATATATATATATATATTTATTATATATATATTATATATATATATATTATTCGATAACTTTAATTCAAAAATTCCCAATTATGATAAAATTTACCAAATAAAACAAAGTTAAATAAATATTATATACAAATTACCTTATTATAATTATTAAATGAAAATTTCCATGCATAGCAATTTATTATGAAAGAAAAATAATACTGGAAATGAGGTCACAATACAACGAAACGCAACGCACAATTAAACATAACAACACTTTCGTTTTGTTTTGGGCATTTATGCATTGTCTTTGGTGCAATGTCCTAAAAGTTTAAGTTAATGTTAAAAAGTGTTAGCTTAAACTGGTGATTTTGGTTAAATTAATTATTATTATTGAATCTAGAATCTACTTATACAAACTGACTTGTAAAAGCGGTTTTCCTCAAACAATTTGTTTGAAAGGAAAGATTCATGGTGTTGTGTATGTAGGTAACCTATACTTAATATTTAGTGGAGCTCTTCTATGTATTATAATAGGGTTATTTTATGCATAGCATTATTGTCAAATTTTCAAGGTAAGAACTTTCTTTTCAAGCAATTTAAATTTATAGCATCATTATATACAACAACAGTGGTTGGAGCTGGCCTAATTAAGGCTAATTTCAACATATTTCAAACAAATTGTGCCGGTGATTGCTTTCAAGTCAATTGAACCTAACCTATTAGATAGGGCCTATGTTAATAATTGAACCTAGCCTATTGGATGAGGCCTATGTTAATAATTTAACCTAGCCTATTAGATAGGGCCTATGTTAATAATTCAATGTTGGCTTTTTGATGTAATTTCTTTTAAGTTAATATTGATACAGCTTAATAGTAATAACGCATCTGTGTATATATTTAATATAGGACTGTGCATAGATTACAGTAATAAACTAAACTTGAATAATTTTGACCTAATCATACTAGACCTAATTCAGTGTAACCTTAAGGTAACGTTTTGTTTTAAAGAGCCTTTTATACATTATAAATATAACTTATTTGTTATATTTTGTGATATTATGGCCTTTCATGGAGAGTGTTAACTCCAATTTTTTACAATTTGACAGTTTTTCATTTTTTGGTAACTATTTATCAGAAGTAACTCTAAAATGGGTAATGGTGATGATAGTACTAGTACTATAGAGCTGTGCAAAAGCGAAATAAACCTTTTAATAAGACAGAGAGCTACTAATAAATCTAAAATAACTATAGCTCTCAAAAAACTTGACAAATTTAAAAATGATGGTGCTTTGACTAAATTATTGTTTAAATTTTCTCAGGATATTGTAGAAAATGAACTTGCTTCCATTAAAATAATTGATGATAAAATTTTGGACCTTATGTTCCAAAATGATTTTGATAAAGTAGACCTTTCTTATATGAATAAGGAATTAGAAGGTACTGTAACGTATCATATGGACGTGTCTGCAGCATTAATAAAGTATGATGATTTTCTTGACTCTAAAAATGTGCCTAATGAGAGTAATACTACAGAACAGTTTTTAGATGTTATTTCTAAATTAAACTTAACTGAAAGCAAACTTCCTGTACTTAACTGTGATACCTTTGATGGTACAGGTTCAAATAAATTGAATTTTCATAATTTTCTAAATAAATTTAATAACTTGATAGGAAATAGAAATAATTTAACTGATTCTGTTAAAATGACTTATCTATTTGGGTATCTAAAAGGTTATGCTTACAAAGTTGTTAGCCATTTAACAATAAGAGACGATAATTATAATATAGCTATAGATTTGCTAAAAAAGGAATTTTTGGATAGAGAGTATATCATAAATGAATATATGAATAAACTTCTGGAATTGAATCCTCCAGATGGGTTTGATAATGAATTTCTTAATACTAAAATCTTTGTTAATGAAATAAGATCCATGATATATGAGCTAAAGGGTTATGATTTAGATTTTTTGATTCCTGACACGCCTGGTTGTGTATTGTTAAGCAACATAGTTTTTAAGAAGTTGCCTAGAATTTTTAAATCTGAATTAGTGCATAAGGTAGGCTCCAACTTTCCAACTTTGGGCCAATTGTTTGAGTGTTATAATGAAGTAGTAAACACTTTGTGTACTGTTTCTAGGACAAGGAAAGATAATGCACAAGTTAGGCCTAAAACTAAAACTACTATTAAAAAATCTGAAAAGTCTTCTCCATCTAGTTCTTTGCAAACATTTAAGACTACTGCTACTCCAGCAAAAGGTGTCAATGATAGTAATGAGCATAGTGTTGCTAAAGCTCAAGGTGTATGTAAATTTTGTCAAAAAAAGGGTCATCCCCTTTATAAATGCGATAAATATGTGACCACAGAAGAAAGAGTTGCTCGTGCGAAAGTGTTAAACCTGTGCACTAGATGTTCAGGTATAGGTCATCAGGAAAGTGATTGTTTTGGGAAAGAAGGTAGATTGAAATATAACTGTTTTAAATGTAAAGCATATACTCATATAACAGCTTTCTGTCCTGAAACTAATAATGAGTCCAGTCAGTCTATTAATTTATGTTTGACATCACAGCAACAAACAGATAGAGTATATTTGTTACCCACTATTTCTTTCCAACTTAATTAGGGGTACCAAAAGGGTGACAGTTCGAGGTATTATCGATTCAGGATCGCAAAGGTCATATTTATCTAAAAACATCACTAAAGATCTTTTTGACGATATTGACAAGTTACATGAATTAGATTATAATGTACAAACCTTTATAGGTAAACAACATCGTACTTTTAAACAAGTTTTGTTAGGTTTCAAATATGATGCACAACAAGTATTTAGTATGCCTTTCTTAATAGACAATACTTTGTCTTTGCAATATGAGGTAGATGGCGTAAAAGAAGCCATACAAAATTTTAAGCAACATAACTTAGCTTTGGCAGATTCTACTTTTTATAATGATGTAGATTATAATAAATTTCATTTAGATGCATTAATAGGTACAGACATCATTCAATATTTGCCATCTTTTAAATTGATCAATGTAATGGGAGGCAGCTGTTTTCAAATATGTGATAAGTTGGTGCCTATGGGAAATGTACATAATTTTTTAACAAAAACTCAAATGCTTAAGGTAAACAAAAAACAAATACCTACTCAGTTGGGTAATGAAGAAGTAGAAACGGTTAGTGATACAGTTGTCAATTTTATCACTAACCCAGTAAAAACATTTTTCCATCCATTTGAAAATATATTAACGGATTCACAGGTAGATAATGGGGTAGAAAATCTTTTCTCATTAGAGTCTATCGGTATCCCATCTATCGATGAAAGTACATCTACTTATGATGATTATATGGTAGATAAATTTAAACAAGGTATCTTATTCAAGGACAATCACTATTATGTGAGATTGCCTTGGATGGAAGAAAAGATTAAACAAGTTCCTAATAATTTACATGTGTCATTAAAAGTTCTAAATAGAGTTTATGCAGACCTTGAAAGTAAACATCTGGTAAATGAATATGACAAAGTGTTCGAACAACATCAAAAGGATGGAATCATTGATCAAATTAACATTCCCAAACACAAAATCAATGATTACATATTCATACCACATAGACCTATTATAAAAGTTGAAGAACAGGTCACAACTAAAGTGAGACCAGTCTTTAACTGTTCCTTTAGATTAAATAAAAATTCGCCTTCTATAAATGAATCATCTTACTCAGGTATTGACTTAATGAACTCTTTATTGAAATTACTACTTATATTTAGGACAAATGATTATGTTGTCCTCAGTGACATAAAACAGGCTTTTTTATCTATTAGACTTAGAGAAGAGACTGATAAAAATAAATTTTGTTTTTTATGGTATAGAAATAATGAATTAATTACTTTTAGATACAATACTATTCTTTTTGGTTATACAGCCTCACCTTTCATCTTACACTATATTTTGAAACACCATATAAGTCAATTTAATGATGACAGGTGTAAAGAGATTTTGACTTCCAACTTTTTTGTGGATAATTTAATTTACACAGGTAATAAATGTGATGAGCTCATAAATCTCTATCATTTAACATATGATAGAATGCAATCAGGAGGGTTTATACTTAGATCCTGGAACACTAATAATGACAAACTGAAAAGGGTTTTACAAGGTGATGAAGTATTGGTGGAACATGGTTGTGATCTGGAAAGAGTATTAGGTTATAAATATAACATAACAAATGATTCTATGCATGTTTCAGTTGTCACATTTGGTGATCATGCCAAAACTAAACGTCAATTACTATCTGAGACGTCTAAAGTATTTGATCCTATAGGGTTGGTCTTGCCAGTTTCAATAAGAGGTAAATTATTAATAAGAAGTGTATGGGAAGCCAAATATGAATGGGATGATGAGTTGTCTGAAGAGCTGATTGGTGAATGGGAAAAATTAAAAAAGGATCTTCAATCCTTACCAGAAATAGCTTTTCCTAGGCAGGTAATAAATGAAGATCATTCATATGGACTAAACATCTTTTGTGACAGTAGCTCAAAATGCTATGGCTTTGTAGCTTATAGTTCAAGTAATCATTCCAACCAACTTATATTTGCTAAGTCTAAAGTAGCTCCTATCAATCCCAAAAAAGCCTACAGCATTCCCACACTAGAACTATTAGCAGTGATCTTGGCGCTTAAATGCTTGCCCACAATTTTAGAATCTTATACCAGTTTTGTATTTGAATATATCAACATAAGTGTGGATTCTCAGGTTGTAATTAATTGGGCGCTGTCTGGTGAAACCAAGGTTAAAAGTAAATACGTTAATAACAGAGTAAAGGATCTCAACTACCTTTTAAGTGACATAAAGAATAAATATAAGATTAATATAATGTTCCGTTATGTGCATACAACAGAAAACCCAGCAGATCTCTTAACTAGAGGGATTACTTATAATAAATTTTTAGAAAATTTAAAATTGTGGTTTAATGGGCCATCTTGGTTAAACAAAAATCTACAAAACTGGCCTAAATTTCCCCTATTATCTGTATCTCCTGAGTTAATGAATTTTTCTACTCTGAGTAATTTTGCCAACAAGAACAATAATGAAATTATTGACATTAACAAATATTCATCCTTTGATAAAATAATGAACATCACTAAATATTTGTTCACCTTTATATGTAATATAACGAAAGGTGATCCTTATAAGAAATCATTAATGTATTGGGTCAAGAAGGTTCAAATTTCTTGTTTTACTAAAGAAATTGAGTATTTATTGAATAATGATAAAAAAGAAAAAATTCCAATATTGGTAGATAACCTAAATTTATTCTTGGACATGGAGGGTATATTAAGATCTAAGGGTCGCATTTCAAAATGTACATATTTTAATTATGATGTACATAATCCTGTTGTATTATCTCGATTTCATTATTTTACAACATTGTTAATTTATAAATATACCTAAAAATCAACACCTTGGTCTTGATTCACATAACTACACATTGAAAAGGAATCAAGGGTTTTGGATCCCTAAAGGTAGAATAGCAGTTAAAAAGATTAAACACAACTGCATGATATGCAAGAAAATAAATGTCAGAGCATTTAAATATCCAAAATACACTTATGTCCCTAAGCATCACATGCAGCTAATCACTCCATTTAAATTTGTAGGCATTGACTTCAATGGTCATCTCTTTGTAAAAACCACTAATAGCACCACACTCGACAAAATGTTTATATTAATTTTCACATGCCTGAATATACGAGCTATACACATAGAACTCGTGCCAGATATGAGTGTACCTAACTTTCTATGAGCATTCCATCGCTTCTGTAATCTTTATAACATCCCAGATTACATATACTCAGATAATGCTCGTACATTTGAAAAGGATGTCAATATTTTGCAAAAGGCCTTAGAGTCTGATGAGTTTGTAAAGGAACTTCAATTAAACAACATAAGACATGTAAAGATGCCTGTATACACTGCATGATTTGCTAGTTTTGGGGAGAGACAAATAAAAACTCTGAAAAGCTGTATGTACAAGGTGATTGGGAGAGCTAAGCTGACATAATTTGAATTATTGACTACACTATCATTTATTAAAAATGCTGTCAACTCTAGACCCTTAACTTACCGATCTGAGTCCAGCGATATTGATATTATAACACCTAATTCATTTCTAAGATTAAATTGTAACTCATCACTAATATTGAGAAGTGAGGAAGGAGATATATGGAAGGAAACTGAACAAGACACTCTAGAAAAAACATTAGATACTCAAGAATCAATGTACACCCAATTTAAACAACTATGGTATGAAGAGTATTTGCTTAGTTTAAGAGAATTTGGTCGAAAGCTGCATGAAACAACTTGGGAAGATAGAATTAAAGTAAATGATATAGTCCTGATCAAATCTACTATTAGACCAAGACCATTTTGGATGACAGGTAGAGTACTCGAATTGGTGATGGGGCATGACAGTAAAATTAGAACAGTGAAGATAAAACAGAGCAATGGCCAAATAGCATATCATGCTATCTGTAATCTCTATCCATTGGAATTGTCAATAACACATACCAAATTAACACCTTCTGACACCAATCAACAACAAAACCTAACTCAAAGCAAAGCAAGTGTAAATATATCAGATAATTCTGGGATGGCATCAAACCGTCCCAAGAGAAAAGCTGCACAAAAATGTGCTCAATTTATAAAGGATAATCTTGATGATTTATAAACATTCAGATTGCAGATCTACAATCTGCAATTCTTTTTGGGGAGTGTGATAAAACTTTAATTAAAATTCCCCAATTATGATAAAATTTACCAAATAAAACAAAGTTAAATAAATATTATATAAAAATTACATTTATTAAAATTAGTGAATAAAAATTTCCATCCATAACCGTATATATGGAAAAGAATAATATGTTAAATAAATATTATATAAAAATTACCTTTATTAAATTATTAAATAAAAATTTCCATGCATAACCGTATATATGGAAAAGAATAATATAAAAATGACGTCACAAACAAACGAACGCACGCAACAATTAAAATGACAACAGTTTGTTTTGTTTCGGAGCATTATGCATTGTCTTTGGTGAAATGTTCTAAAGGTTTAAG
>JABUQX010064549.1:17500-20369 GCA_015478945.1 Trachelipus rathkii
GCTACAAAATATTTTCTACTAGGAATAAGATTTTAATGATCCCAAATGGGCATAAGTTTCTATTGAATCCTTCTCTTCTGTGAACTGTGAATAGTTAGTTTTATTACTCATTGGCGATAAAATTCATTATTTTTCTGTGAATTTGGGTCAATTGATATGGGAAAATCTTAATTTTGGGGCGAAATCTACCTCAAAACTCCTTATCTTCACACGGCTTGATCTATTGCATCTTTTTGTGGTTTCCTTTTCTAGAAAAAATGCAAGAACATCTCACCTTATACTATTTAGAATTTTTGAACTTACAAGATTTCTTCTTCGATGATGATTTTCTTTCCATGATGTATTTCAACGAAGAAGTGGCGTTGTACTAAATATAAAATTTTATGTTGAAAATAATATTATATAGATTATATATATAATAATATATAATGTATATATGCTATACTACTAATTTTCAAGTATATAATATAATATTATATTTTATATAAATATAAATATACTTATATATATATAATATATAATAAATATATAATAATAAATATATATATTTTTATACTATATAATATATATATAAATAAATTTATTAGGGTATATTATATATATATCAAAGGCTGTGGGCTCAGTACAAGTACTTGTTGTCTGGGTAAGATACATTTTTTGGAGTTACTTGTACTTGCAGTTTTTGGGCTAAAACCAGTGAGTACTTTGTACTTGCACTTTTGTACCGGAAAATTTGGGCACAAAGTACTTGCAAGTACTTTTGGCATTTTTAACTTTTGTCCATAATTATATAATTAATATTTTTTATTCATTTTCCTAGATATTGTATTGTGATAAATTTCCTTACGAAATAATAAAATGTGGATGTCAATTATATATATTTCGATTCTTTGTGTGTAGTCATGATTTTTATGGTCAGCCTTGTAGGGTGTAAATAGATCTGACTCGCGTCTCAATTTTAATAATTAAAATCTGTGAGGATAAGATGAAGGAGAAAAAAGGTGCTAAAAACATTATAAAAATAATTAATAAAAAGAAAAAATCCAAGTGGGGCAAACATATCAAAAATACAAATCAATGTTATAATAAAAACTACCTAACCTACTCGTGACAAAAAAAAATATAATAAAGAAATTTTAAAAAAGAAATATAGGACAAAGTCAGATCTGTTGGTATGAAATCTCTTCTCTTGGTCTTTCAGTATTTGAGTAAAAAAAAGTTTATTTTAACTTAATTTAGATGGGAACTCAAGATATATCAAGAAAATAAGGATTCCGTATATAGGGAATAGAGGAAAAACTATTTTCACAAATGACCAAAAAAAAAAGTTTACCAAAAAAAATCGAAAGTATAGGGGTTATTACAAATTTTTAATAAGCTAAAGTATTTCTAGTGACTTGAAGTGTAAAAATTAAAATATAGGTTTAAATTAGTTTATCAATTGTTAAATGGAGGTTTCAAACACGACAGCAAAGTAATATTAAACTGATAATAACAAGTGTGTGTGAGGGCATGATTAAGGACAAGTCTAAAAAAATGGAAGGAAGTTGATGTATATATATGACGTGGCTGACAAAGGGGGGAGGCCACGCTAAATATTCTTTGGGGTGGCAAGTTTATGTTAGGAGGGAAAAAAATTATATTATATAAGACTAAAAAAAACAACAAAAGAAACTGCAGTAAAAAATAATTAAAAATTTAAAATAAAACACAAGCAAGGTCCAGGATTATTGTTAATTATTTTTTTTATTATTATTATTATTATTATTATTTTTATTATTATTATTATTATTATTATTATTATTATTATTATTATTATTATTATTAGTGTTATCACTACTATTACCCATATTATTACTTCTTAAGTGTTAATTAGTGGTTATCACACCACTATTACCATATTTAATTATTAATTATTGTGTTATCACTACCAACATATTACCAATTTATTATTAATTATTAAGCACATGATTGAACACAAACATACAATTACAAGAGTGAACAAAAGTAATTCCGGAAGAATTTATCAAAATCTATTCTTACAGGCATCTGGTGTTATTACTTGAAAGGGAAGTGCATTGAAGTGTACAGAAAATTATAACTACTTTTTAAAGCCATGGAAAAAAAAATGTAAGTGTTTAATAGTTAAAAATAATATTTAAGAAGCAGTAGGGTGAAGAGGACTTTGCACTTTGAAATAGAGCCATGTAAAATGTCTATTTAAAAAAGATGTAGAAAAAATATTTAATTTATTTATTTTAAAGTGGTTTAAAAAAAAAAAAAAAATCGGGCAATGAAGTTTCGAGCGACATAATGAGGGCTCACTTACAAATAAAGCACTTTAGAAATAAGGCTCTGGATAGAGTTTATTTAAAAGTGTAAACAAAGTATAAAAAGAAAATAAAAAAAATTGGACGCCTCGATCTATTACTGCTGGTGCAGGCACAACTTATGTTAATAATCTGTGTCGATAAAATGAGTGATGAAAAAAGTTTAAAACTTTTTTAGTTCTCCTTATTAAAGTAAAAAAAAACTTTGAAAAAGGCAAAAAAAAAAAAAAAAAAGTTTGAACAGTTTTAGATATTCCAACCTGATTATTGTAGGCGAAATTAACTATAGGAGACCAAAATAAAATTTACCATAGTTTGCTTGGATATTAAATAATTTTGTAAACCCAAAAAATGGTTAAAAAAAAAAGAAAAAGAAAAAAAAAAAATATAAAAACAAAAATATTGTTTACCAGAGAATTTGCGTGAGAACACTTTATAACAATACTTGGGAGTACCATGGAGAAAATTTGCAGGTAATTTATTTTTTCAGGATGGGTTCACCACTAAAATTAGGAAAAATCATAATTGGCAACTTACAG
>JABUQX010064550.1:0-30579 GCA_015478945.1 Trachelipus rathkii
ATTAGTTTTATGAGTGGTGATAGGCGAGGAAATATAATGCTGGTTCATTATCTTTTGGTCCCGGAATGGTCGGTGATGAGCTGAAGGCTGATGGGGAAGAATAAGCTGGCTGCCGTGTTAGATGTGGAGAGATGTTGTGGGATAAATCGTGTCATTGAAATTATCATTGGGATAATGAAGGCAGAGAGAAGAAAAATAAATTGATTTGGATTTTGGATTTTGCAACGGATAATAGATTTAATAGGGAAGTCGTATGTCAAGGGTTAGTGATAATGGTGGTTGGTGTAAGTTCTTCTGAATGGAAAAATTCAAAGTATGCCATGACATAGTGAAGCGTGTTATAGTAAATAGAGTACAAGTGTTAGGATTTAAAATAATATGCGGGTGAGACAAGAGATGCCCCTATGTCGCTTTGGCCGATCCAATTCTGTATAATCGAATGAGCGATTATGATAATATTAGATACGGTAGGAGCTGACAGGATGCTGTCTAGGAATGATGGAGAAATTTGAGAGACGTGGAGGAGTTCCCTAACTCATTATATAGGATCATATTGGTTTGTGGGGCGATCTGAAAAGAGAGGTTGAGGGAGTGGTATGAAGAGATTTCGTCATCACATGTTCTGGATGCCAATAATTAGGGGTTGAGTGTAAAGAAGGGGGTTTGAAAGTAAACGTAGATAGAGTAAGGGTTATGGTTGGGGTGAGGACAGTCGCTCAGGTGTGAAGTTATGTCATAGATAAGTGAGGCCCAGCTGAAACAGTGGTCCTGAACTTTAAAATATATAGAATATTATGTTCGAATGACAAAGGAGTTGGAGAGCAGAGTGTTAGTTGGAAAGTTGCTGAATGAGCACTAAGGGTGTGGTATACAATTAAAATCCTTTGGTACTGTAAAGGGACCTAAGTCTATTTGAGGTTGGCGCTGTTACAGAGGGGGGTGTTACCCCGTGTTGAATGTACAGTTAGATGGTGACATATGGTCTGGCAATAGAGAACTAGATCTAAGTTACAATATGCTCAGAATAGGGACCAGATTCTGTTTAGGGCGTGTTTAGGTATGAATAAGAAAGATAAAATGAGGAATGCACGTATTGAGGCTTGTATTGATGTGGGAATGGGGTTTAACATGGAGAGATACAATGGAAAGTACGTGAGATGTTTTGACGCATGCGGAAAGGATGGAGATCGGATTAGGTCAGTCCCGGTCAACGTACTGCATAAGTGGTGGAGTGTGCTGGGAATCGAGCCTGATGGCGAGGACCGAAAAAAGATAGATGTGAGTCAGAAAAAAGCTGCCTGGAGGAGGAGAAATGTGAGTTTTGCAGGAGCGAGAAGAAAAAGATGGCTAACGGAGTGATGGGGGTGGGGTTGTGAGAGGTATGGTTTGGGGGTAGCAAAAAGGGCCAAAGGGAATTGAACCCACCATGCAGCGAGATGTCTATAGTTGAGAGTCCATCGCGGTCCCGTGGAAAGCGTCTAGGGGGTGGATTTTCCTAGACTGCACGAGCTTCTCACTAATGTGGTCTAATGGGCGGTAAGACTGGACTTCTTTTTACTTGCTTCATATTTTTTCTACATCTTTTCTCTTCGGTGCATTTGACGTACCTGACCTCCGTCTTAGGGGAAAAGCATGGGTGCATAGATGTGAATATAATATATATATTATATATATATTTTATAGTATATATATATATTACTATATATATATATATATATATATATATTAATATATATATATATATTATATATACTATATTATATATATATTATATTATACTATATATATTAATTATTATATATATATTTTGCAAGACTTTCATAAAGTATTGTACTTGTACTCTGTACTTTTTTACTTGATGCCACTGTATTGTACGCATTGACAATTCTTAGGTATTGTACTTGTAACTGTATTGTACTTGAAAAATCTGACTTGAACCCAAGCCTGGTATATTATTATATATATATATATCATATATATTATTAAATTATTTAAGATATATATACTTAAATTATCTATCTATATAATATTTATATATTTATATATAATATATTATATAGCCCTATTGTAGTTTAACTCACCTGAATTCTTAAAAACTCTTAGAACCAGACGCAGAAGAATATGGAAATAAGAAAGGTTACGAAATAGTGGGCGATGAGTTGTATGGCAGAGATCCGGAAGATTCCCACATCGCGTTCCTTTTTGGGAATGGAGCTAGCAATTATTTTAACTTCTATAATCCAATTGAGCTTATTACGAAACAATTCGGAACTATCTGAATTAGCGCTTGGAAACTATTTTCATTATGGGAGGTAAGCAACTTTTTTTTGTTTTTTTTCTAAATTTATATAAATTTTTATAGCAAAACTAAAATTTTACCAAAAGTAAAGAATAAGAAATTATTATCAAGATAAAAGTAAATTTATTTTTATATATATTATATATATTTATATATAAGATATTAAGTTTATATTATATATTATATATATTATATTATATTATATATTATATATTATTATTATATTATATTATAATATAATTTCTATAATTATTATATTATTAAATATAGTATAAATATATTATATATATAATGATATATATTAATGATATATTTAATTTTTTTATTTATACTATTATTTATTATATTATATATAGTATAATATATATATATATATACTAATTATATATATATTGAATAAAGGGGGGGCAGGGGGAGGCCCTTTGCCCCCCTAAATTTTGGTCGAAAAATAACTATATATGTTTTTTTGCCAACGAGGGTTTTAAGGGTTCTATTGGTAGATAAACTGGAAAAATAGATGCATCAATCGATAGATATCGAACTGTACTAAATTACTAATACTAAAACCAACTGCTTTGCAGATTTTTTCCTAAAGATATTTAATGTTCGCGTCGGTTTTTTCATTTTGGCTTAAGTTCCCCCCAGTGGGCGTCGTGCTTTTATTACCAGCTATTCTTCTTTCGAAGGGTTCGTTCGATAACATTTATCGGCTGCCAAAGCTTGCGACAATTCACTACGAGGGCGTACCGTAATATTCAGCTACTAAGGCAGTCACATTCCCCAAAAAGCAATATGGCAGAAATTAAAGGAAATTTACAGCAAATTTTTGAGGACCATATTTTCCTGCCGACCATGGCATACCTTTTAAGAGGTTAGGCTTGATGAGGAATCTTTGAGACCCTTGAATTTAAACTTCGAATAGAAAGAGGTGATGTGGTTTCTCTTTGGAAGAAACAGTATTTCCAAGCTACCCCTATATAATGTTGGATGACATGTACGAAATCTGCCGTAATTGTCATAAAAAAGTTTGGTGTTGTTAACTTATGGTTTAAAAAAAACATGGATTGCCGGAACGGATTGGGCAAAAAAAAAATTGGTGTTACTACTCATATTGGCCAATGATACCTGGGGCACAATGAAATGTATCTTATATGATGTAGGTTTTTTCGATTGTCTTTGTGACAAATGGACTGTTCGGGAAGAGAATTTCTGGCGTGAAGTTCTCTTGAGAGATAGGGCGAAACAATTGACAAACTATGGATTGTGTTTAATATAAAAAAGAAGTTTTTGAACCCGGTGGGTCTATGGCCCCTTGTTAGGGGTACCGCCCGAGTGGTGGCGCCAGCAATGCAGGGGGAACGGAACAGGAGTTTACCACCGAACTGGGGGGGAAAATTTATGGAAGAAGGATTATTATTTTCACCGGTGGCAAGCCATCCGCGCCTTAATATCTTTGCGTAATCTATTGACATAATTATCCCCCCGGGAAACTGCGGAAATACGATTTTCAAATAAAGACATAAACTGTTTCAGGCTCCACCTAGAGCAATTACATTCAGCTGGCCCTAAACTTTGTGAAACCACGTTGACTTAAAAATATTATAGGTATTTGCTATTTTTCATACAAATAAGATAAAAATCGTTGAAGGGTAGAAAAATTGTCAAAAGAAGGCAACAATCAAACAAGAAAACGGCTGTCTTATATTACGTGATTCGGCAACAGACCAATTTCGATTATTACCTCTTCCGTAGATGCTAAAATATTCTGCTTTTGTGAACCTGCGCTAACATTATACAAAAAAAATATTTGACCTCATGAGTGATTGATCATGTCCAAAGAATTTTGAAAGCTGGCAAAGATCACTGCAAAACTGCTGAGCAAATAATTGCTGATCTGCTTTTCCGCCAATGTTATTACTGCTCAGTTCTTAGTAGAACTTGAACAACCTAAAAGTGCAATACCAACAACACAAAGCAAATCGTTCCCTGCTAAAACTTCTGCTGAATATTGAAAAAGTTCTGTACTTCGTGCCAATATCTGTACTCGCTTTCATCCGCTTAGAGAAGATTGTTCGTAAACAACCGTGCCATGGGTTCATTTTCATCTTTGCTTGGCTACCGTTATCTAGTTTAGAGTGCGTTCCGTTAGGGCAGGTTGTGTGAGAAAGTAAAATGCTTTTCAGGGTTTTATGATCTCTTGATATCAAAAAAATTTATACCGAAAATGACTTATGGTTCCTACAGCCTGGGATAAAAAATGGATAAAAAAAAGTTGAAAGAAGACTTGGAACTTGCTGAAGTCAGTTAAGAAGCGACCCCTTTTTCCTCACAATGCAAGAACCAGGGTATATCTAATGCACTGGTGCTACGTGTTCAAGCAAGTACCCATTGAAAGGTTTTTCAGCACTGCTGCCGAAGTAAAGAACTTGGACGAAGCAACAAACTAACCGAGACCAGGCTAATGGACTTTGTAAGGAGAGAATTCATGGTTATTTGGTAAAGGTGAAAAATATGAACGATTGGGCAACGAATGTCTATAATTTATATATACTATCATTTCAATTATTCATATATACATAATATTATAATATATATACAATATATATATATATAACTTTATATAATATAATCATATTATATATATATATATATGATGTATTATTATATCATATTATAATATATATATCACTATATCAACCCACCTTGCCTCCCTAATAAAATCTGCCACGCCCATATTATATATTAATATAATATATATATAATATTATATATATATATAATCTATATATATATAATATTATATTTATCTATATAGATTTGATTATATATATATTATATTAGTATATATATTATATATATTCTATTATTATAAATAGTATATATATTATAAAATATTATTTAATATTATTATATATATATAATTTATATATATATTTAATATATATATCTATTATTATATATTATGATATATATTATTATATAATTTGCTTATATATATATAGCCTATCTATATAATAAATATATATATTTATAGTATATATACTATATAATATTATATCTTAAATTATAATTATATGTATATATATATTTTATATATATATTGTATATATTATTTATATATATAATATACTATATATAGATATATATATATTATATTATATATATATATATTTATATATATAATATATATATTATATATATATATATATATATGATATATATATATATATATATATATATATATATATATATATATATATATATATATATATTTTAATAATAATATCTATCTATCTATAAAAATAAATATATATATATATATATTATATTATATATTATATATATATAGTATTATATTTCTGATATGAAACAAATTTATCCAAGGAAAATAATAGGATTGAAAATGTGTTGCTCCGAAAATGATTTAATTGAATTATTTTTACTTATGTAATCCGAGCGAGAGATGTGTCAGCGTTAGTAGCTTAATAAACTTACGTTGGAACTAAAACAAATTTTGTTCCAGTCTGATTTTTTTTTCCTTTTTTGAGCTTCACATTTATTCTCCTTAAATTTCGATCATTTTTGCAATTTTAATGATCGTTTTGGGCAACAACATTTCATTCGCATTAATGTAAATTATATGTATATAATATATATATATTATATATTAATTATTATTTATATTTTTTTATTATATATTATATATATATATATAAAATATATATATATATATATATATATATATATATATATATATATATATATATATATATATATATATATATATTATATATATTATATTATAATATATATATATATATATATATATATACTATTATATATATATATATTATATATATATATATATATTATTATTCTCATAGTATTATGGTAATATAGAGTTTGACATGCAGTGTTATATTTTCTTGGAAAAAAATTTTAAGTTCAAAAATTTCTAA
Source organism: Trachelipus rathkii (assembly GCA_015478945.1). Classification (NCBI taxonomy): domain Eukaryota; kingdom Metazoa; phylum Arthropoda; class Malacostraca; order Isopoda; family Trachelipodidae; genus Trachelipus; species Trachelipus rathkii. The sequence goes on from JABUQX010064550.1 coordinate 6,259, forward strand.
GTTCAGAAAGTTGCATGAAAGAAGGTTTTGTTTAAGAAAATGCTTTAGTGGCAAGCTTCGGAACTTATGCCAGAAGTTGCCTAAGCATTTTGCTTAAAAAAACCAACTTACTTTAAATTTTCTGACTTTAGAGATTTTTTGAACAGAAAATTTTTTTCAGAATATAACTGATTCAATAGTAGAAATACCTATAATATCTCTATCCCCTATAATATATAATAATATATATATATTATATATTATATATAGTTAATATATATATATTTTAATATATATATATATTATATATAGTATATTATGTATATATATTATATTACATTATATATATATAGCTATTATATAATATATATATATATATAAATTATATATAATATATATATGATATATATAGTACCTATATATATATTATATAATATATATAATACATAATATAATCATACTACTTATCACACGACTGGCAAATTTAATTATTCTTGCCGCTTGTATGCGTCTTATTCGTTGGTTTACCGCAGTCAGGTTCCCTTGTTATCTTTTGAGTGACGGAGATGTCCAATGCATTTCGACCTAAAGCTCTATCAGTTTAAGACAATCCCAACCATTTCTGGTTATTTGTGAAAGCCACACATTCAGATCACTATCAGACGTTGCCAGAGGAGTTTGCGAAAAAGCAGTCGTTTCGACTTGTCTTTTTTTTTTTGTGTACTTGCTGGAAGGTGCGTGTTTTGGGGGCAGCGAGCTAGCTTTTTCGGTTTATGCTTTATTCATGCTAGAATAAGTTGTGACCCGCGTGAGTCCAGGCATGAGGGTCAGCAGTGAGGAATCCGGATTTGAACCTTTTATGAGTTTGAGTGGTGGTTGTACAGGTCTCCGCGTCTGCAACGGGCAGAATCGTATTTCAGAACGTGGGTGAAGCAGCAATAGTTAAAGTGGAACGCAAAACAGAGGAGACACCACGGTAAGGAAGGAGAGGAAAGGTAGACACAGGAGGGAAGAATGCCACAGAAAACGGGACAGGAAGAAAGAAGCACCCCTCGCAACGGGGATGCACGAACATACACACAAACGCAGACGAACGACCCGGCTAGTAACGATAGTGGGTACTAGGCGATAGTGTATATACTATCACGAGGATGAGTAAGGCCCTAGCTGATGCATACTAGTAGGTCTCATCTATACTCAACTATACTAATATACTAGATATCATAGAGAATAGAACCTAATAACAACTATGCCGTAACGGTACCCTAATCTATCCTCATATAACTCAACATAGGTAAATACTGCATAGAGAATAAATAAGTATTAAGTACAGGGTATGAAAGTGAGTACGTTTATAGTAACATAGGTGAGCGCCCGTAGTACTATAAAATAAGGCTACGGTATAGGTCACTAATTACCATGACTACTCTCCTCGGTACGATCTACCCTTCTCTCACCTTCATACAAACAAAAATCTTTACTCTGCATAGAAGTATTTAAACGCATGTCTCTAACAAAACATTACCTTTTTGTATCAAATTGGTTTAGTTTGTAGGTAAATAGTTGCCCTTCTGATTCCTTTATTAGGGCAAATTCTTTCAATCATTTTGTGTTGGATTGAGGATCTCCTCTATAGGTTCCTTTGTGTATTGATAGCATGCAAGGCGTTTAGTCTATACTTGTGATGTGTGTTGTCTCAGAAGGGTTCTCTATGGCGCTTTAAGTACTGAACACTACCGTGTGCAGATCGCAGAGTCGACACGGGCGTCCACTCACAAAACGATTTCTATTATCTTCTGCGGGCCTCGGCTGAAAAAAAGCATCGCATAAGCATTATCGTCCAAAATTTATACAAGACCATTAACATTTGTGATGGAACTCTAAAGCGTGCTTCATTGTGCAATACATAACCAGAATAAATCGTATGTCACATGTATATTGTGGGTTAGGATAATTATTTGCATAGTAATATGAATGTGATCAGAATGGACAAACACCTGCTTATGAGAAATTCAGAATTTGCTTCGGAGTCGCAGACAAATATATGAGCACGAATAGGCAAAAAACTCAAAAGACTTTTTAATCTTTTCGTGTTATATTAATACTGTATTATTATGGCTTTCAGCGCTTTGTCCCAGCCGCGCATCAGTTCTCTTAACAACGGTATTGCAGTACTGTGACAGCTGGACATTATTTAGCATTCGGTGGTTTGTGTGATGGAACGGCTAACACTAAGTCAGCCCCATATCCCTGAGATACAGAGTGCCAGAGAAAAAATTTTGCTATATTGTGCCGTATGTAGCTGCATCACGGGTGGCGTTAGAAGGAGAGTATCAAAAATGGTATCCATAGCGAGTATTCGAAAGCTGTCAATAATTATTTAGATTTATTGGGACTGTAAAAACGTTGTATAAAGAGTATCTGGTTATGTGTTTCAAGTTTTATTAAAAAAGAGATAGAAAGAATGTAAAACCCGTAGTGCAAGGCTATCAATACTTTCAAAGCCTATGATTTCACGAACATGCTTTTATCGTCCCACGAGTCTGTCATTCTGAATCCTTTTAGAAACATATCACAGTTGAGATTCTTGTTTTCTTACTTATTGACCCATTTCGAGTTTTGATGATAAAAATGGGACCACTCCTAGGTACTTGACAAACGGTCTCGGACTCGTCACGCACCACATTTACAAGCGTTTGAAGCATTATCGTTTACGTCTGTAGGTGAATTCGTAGAAAACGCCACCAAGATCCACTGCAGATTAGCAAAAATAATTATTTATCCGTGATATTCTCATTTGATGAGAAGAACACGTTTGGATCAAATATAAGAATTTAATTTGGCCTCTGTGAGGTCACAATGAACAATAATGTGGACGTAATGGATAGATAACTCTTCAAAGTATGACTGTGTTACAAGCCGTATAGATAGCGGACACGCTCGATACCAGCTGCTTCCGTCACTAGAGCTTTGCTAGCACAGACTCTGAGGGGACTTGTTGGTTATAAGTTAAAAGGGAAAATTTAATTCTTACTTTCGACAACACTTGTAGTCCGGTAGCAAAGTAGTGCTAAAAAATGAATATATAAACAAAATAAAAAAAATCTTTGTCGACAGGTTGAAGAATTTCTAGATGTAGTCGCAAAAAATAATCACAAAACTGTGACAGTAACCTTATAAATTTGTTCATTATTGTCCTGGCACAACTGCCAAAGCATTCCATCATTTAATTTGATTTTATTTCCGTCGATATAAATGACGATACAACAGTCTAAAAGGTCTTTGATATTTATGACGTATATTTTTGCCACATTAGAATTGCTGTCAGATGATCTTTCTCAAGGACACTAATCAAACTTAGTATGTAATAAACATGTCTAACAATCTCACCGGTTATTAACGAATTGATGATTTTGACATCTGACCTCATCAAAGTAATTCCTTGAATCGACAATTTATAATACATCTAAATTTAAGGAATTAAGAATAATATGCCCCTCGTGATGATTGTATGTACACTAAGAGTACTACCCATTATGCTAAAACTGACGTTCGAACATGGCACCAGCTATTAGCCCAAGATATGATGATAAAAAAGAGTATTAGCCCCTTTCCTCCAAGTTAGGCGGAATCACTGAATACAATTAGATTCAGCTGTGAGCGTATCGAGTTCATATATGTGGCCATGCCTTGTATTCGAATTCTTCCCGGTGAGAAGGAGAGATGATTCATACAACTGTCATTGCAGCAGCCTATATCGTGCCTATAACTTTGATCCACACAAATAGGGCAGAAACGAGTGAAGAAGGCAACGATAAAGACATTTTGTTATCATTACAGGATAAAGCCATTTGCTTGTTTCTCAAACAAGAGTTACAAAAAAAATGGTTCTATTCGTATGTTGTCCTTGAGATCTTATCTGGATTAATCTGAACGTCTCTTGAGCTGATACGGTCCAGATATCTGTTTAACATTTCTATAATCTCTCTCTCCTTGTTATGTTCGATAGAGGTTGGTGTCGAACCCCATGATGCCTCTCATATTAAGGATCATTATGTCTGAGCTCTCATTCATTTTTATGGAACATTTAACATTTTTGACAAGCCACTACTCGTACCAAGTATTCAAAGGCATGCTTCTGTGTGTCAAAAATTATTTGAACCGCAGGATCCGTCGGCATCCAGACAAATAAAGAGGAAGTTACAAAAAAGGAAAGCATGCATTCTATTAAACAACACAAAAAGACAAAAAAAATGTGCGCACGCGTGAGCATAAAGAAGGGATAAATAATGCTAGAGGTAATTGAGAAAATGAGCAGGGAGAATAAGTAGCTCATCAAATTAGTCGTATAATAGAAAATATAAGATTACAATAGCTTTGAGAGTCAGAATGGCAGTAGAATTGAAAGAGTATATGCAGCGGGTGCTATATACGTACTATATACTTAAAGAGGTGGACTAGGACGCTTACCATCACTAGTAGTAAAATTGGATTAAGGTATAATTGCAGTATGATAGGAAGTAGGTAAACAGGTGAGTACTCTACTGAACGGTAGCACATACTGTGTACGTCATAATAATACTATGAATTTGTAGCTATTGAGCTGCGATTCTCTGCGATGTGAGACGACCTGCTTTGTCAATCGAGACTCGGCCATTTGTCAGATTTTTCTATATACAGATAATTATTTTTAAATTACCCAAGTACCAAAATTATTTTTCTTAATTTATGATATCAAATGGATCAGGCAAGTAGGTGAGATCATATATGTAGAGCTATTGAGATCAGGAGGATGTAGGTGGAATGAACAGCTGTATAGATCAGACGACAGATGAATTCGTACGATGAATTACCTGATAGAACAGAGTTGTCACTGACGTTCATTAGGTTTCAGGAAGGAGAACAACGAGAGCGTCCCCCCAGCGAGAATAGGCCTTTGTATTGTAAGCGACAAGGCATGTGTGATCAGAGACTAAGTAGTCAACATAAAAGATCCAGAATAAATCGAGTTTCAGTATAACAATATGTTTGCGACAGAGTCGCAGACGATTCAGTGGAGTAGAAGGCCGACATTGACAAAGAGAATTTCATACTCTATCGCATCTGGTCAGACCTGGAACGCCAACCAGAGGGATGAAACTGTAGGCAAGAGGGGAAAGAGGAACGAGAATTAAGTTTTTGTGGTGCAGCAACAACAGAAGCGCTGTCCAGCCGGCTAGCGACAGTATGTAAGCCAGGCTTTATATATTTACAATAAGTCCGCCATAGCAGCGTGCGTATGTGTAATAAAAGAGTGTTGGAATTTTAAGCATGTCCAAGAATAAGAACCGGTGAGTCCCAGTGTGAACAAGTTCAGTCACCTACGGTCTAGCTGAGCTGAGAGGCGAGCAAGTCATACAGCATGTGAGATAGAAGTCTCATAATAAATCCTCATGACCCCTCAGCGCCTCAGGATCAAAGTGACAGAAAAACGCAAAGGAGGATGAAGGAGAAAGGAGAAAGTAAGTATGTAGGCAACGGGACGTACGAGTGGTGTCAGATAGATAGAAGTGACGAGGGGGTATACGAGGCAATTGTTGATTTGTATGCTAAAAACGAGTTAGGACGCTAAGTCCTAATATGCTCGGTAGTAATGATATTCAGTATGTGCCGTACTCGGTTGAGATATATTTACTGAAGGGCGGTTTCTCACAGACACTAGAGGTAAATCGCTCATCATGTTTAACTCACGTTTTTAAACTAGTGATAACGGTAGCCCTACTAAGACTGACCGCGCATGGGATAGAGAAATAGTGAAATACTAGTCCTGGAATTTGTAAGATAGCTCCCCCATAAATAAGTAGGCATGGTAGTGATCTAGGAGTGCGACATTATAGCGAGCGAGGAAGGAGTGAAAAAGTAAGGAATACACTAGACAGCTCAGTATGAGGGCGAAGCCGGACGGACGTAGGGGGTATACTGACACATACCTACATACCTGAGCTACGGATAAGTATTATACTATAATAGATAATGGTTAAGGGGAACAACGTTATGAAGTAAGGATAAGCTAAGCACGTAGTGGACACATATAGTAATTATAATATATAGGTAATGAGGTAATGGGGGTAAGATAGAGAGTTAGTAGGGCGAGGAAGCAGCCTGGAGGGAAGCAAAGAAGCCGCCGGGCCAGCGAACATACCTACTCAGTACCACGCACACGTACACTGCACAGCCACATATATAGCACTCAACCATCATACGTGCACACGCAACTATACGTAACACGCATCACAGCTCATACGCACACGCTACATATACGCATCCGCACATCAGCACCTGCCCTAAATACGCACACGTCTCTCAAGGCCCCTTTAATATTATATATTAGCCATAAAAAAAATAAAAAACAGACAATAACAAATAGATGCAAAAATACCAATAGGAGTATATAAATTACTAAAATCACTATACCTAAATACCTAAATTGTTAAAACGATAAACCCTATTTACAGCAAATTATTATATAAATAATTTAATAAATCCAGAACAGTTTAAAATCACTCACGCACTCACACGCTCTCACGTAATTGATGTTACATAAAAATACAAAAATACATATTTTATCCAACTAATAAGTATAATATAGGCTATAAATTAATTATAATAATGTTCTTGTTCAAATGGTGTAACATTATTACGCTTTAAGACAAAGTTGGGAGATACGCTGTAAAGTACTAAGGGGTGAAAGGGTATTCTCAGTGAAATAAAAAAAACAATTAATCTAGGCTGATTATCCAAGCTATCTATGTAGGCGATATATTTAATGAATGATAAGATGGAAATAGCTAAAATAGGTGTACTGCAAGCACCTATAAAAAGGAGAGCGCTAACGCTAAGTATATACTCTCGACGTGAAATACCTCGATACAATAACGAATTAATACACCCTATAATACGTATCTAACCTCCGACTATAGAACCCCCACCCCGGTACTAGTATAAACTATCACCTATAGTAATATAATATAGATATATAGTAATATATTAAAATCTCAAACTTTTTCTGTTTTAAAGAATATATTATGCAGATTGTAATTAATAATCAAAGTGGGGCCCGGTTCACCCTGGCCTTAGTCTTTCAATAACTGAATGAATGAGAGGTAAAAAATATACGTCAACAACGACGTGCATGCGACATTTGTTGTATACGGCATATAATATATTTCTCAGGGCCGATTCGCTAGGCCCAGAAGGCTGGCTCAGAAAGCTCGTAAAAAAGTCGAAGAGTAGAAAATTTTTAGGAGAAACACATTTAGAATATGCAACAAATAACAAGCTTAGAAGAATCGAAAATAAATGTACTATATACAATTCAGGTAATTATTTTAAATTTTAAGAAATATATTACTTTTAAGATGGAACTAATACATTGAGTAGAGGCCGGGGCCACTGGCCATGATGCCGCCCCTGTGATAAATATAATATATGATATTCCTTTAAACTAGGATCTGCCCCGCGAAGCTCATATAAATATGTATATAAATTCTAATTATGACGTTAATGAAGTATTTATAGAAAATTATTATATAATAATATGATATTCATATGATATTATAATGTAATAATATATATAATAATAAATATATAAAATATAATTTAATAATATATTATTATATATATTAATAATATAATATATATATCTATATATTAATATATAATTAAATCGTAGTCTCTATCTACATCGTAGAAATGTTAAAATTTTAATTAAAAGAAAATATGATAATCTATAGAAAATTATATATAATTTATATATAATATATATATATTATTATATATTTATATTATATATATTATATTATTATATAATGATATATATATATATTATATTATATATATTATTATATACGGTATATATTATTTTTAATATATAATAGAGTTTATTTTTAAATATTATTATATTCATAAGTATTTCTGGATGGGAATGATATATGATGTATTAATATACATAATATAATTACTATTATATTATATATTATAATATATAATATAATTATTATAATATAGTAATATAAATTTTACATTATTATCATAATAATATATTATATTATATAGATCTATATAGATACTATATAAATACTATATATAAACTTTAGATCTATACTATATATCTAGCATACTGATATCGTATATTATTATATAATAATAATACTATAGTATTATTTATATATTATATAATAATGATATATATATATTATATATATATATATATATTCTATATTATCACTATATAATTATATATAGATATATACTTATATATATTATATATTATGATATTACTTTGATTTATATATTAATATATATAATATATATATATATATATACTTAATATCATATATATATATTATTATATTATATATTAATATCATATCATATAATATATATATTCATTAGGGGACATCTGTACCGATCAGTATCGGGTATCCGGATATCGGATTCGAGTTGTATCCAGCGCCATCTATATTGATCAGGTACATCGGGTTCAGGTATCGCGGTATCGGTAAATACAAATGGCCAGATAACTTTAAGCCGATACTATAACTATACTCTTTTAGAGGTGGCAAAACAACTTGAGAACTTTTTTTCATGGGAATAAAATATAGTTCGATATAGATACGCTAGGTACCGTATAGTTTCTTTAATTCTCGCAGATTTCCTTTTTAACTATGGATTTAGCGTTTCATACACAGTCTTATGTCAATCCTTAAGCGACTACAAAATTTTACACATTGGAAAAGCATTGATTAATTTTACAGATTTATCATAGCTTGTTTAGTTGATCGATAGTCTTTGTATTTTTTTTTGTACGGCAATTTTTTCGTTGAGAGCGGGTGGTTGGGAGTGGCGTGAAGTTTTTTTTTTAACTTTTTTGGTTTTATTCATATTTTAGCTATTTGCTGTAAATAGGGTTTTTTATCGTTTTAAAATTTAGGGTTTTAGCGTACGAATAGAATTTTCCTCATTTTCTGCCTTTAGGTTTTGATGTCTATTGTTTGTCTGTTTTTGTTTGTTGTTTTTTTTGTGATTCGCGTGTGGCGTGTGCCGTGTGGTGTGCGTGTGCGGTAAACCCGGGCGTGTAAGCGTGATGCAGTGTGTGGGTGTGCGTGGCATTGCGGTGTGCGTACGGGCCCGCCATGGCGAGCAGGTTGGTGGGCGACTGTGAGTGCGTGTCGCGTGTTAGCTGCGTGGTTGGACCTGGACCAGGAATCCCGCCGCCATAACGGAGGCAGGTGCGTGCAATAGTATTAGCAGATTTGGGCACAGGGGGGGGGCGTGGCTTTCTTTTTTGACTTTACAACATCAATGGCTTTGCACTCTAACTCTGCATCCATGGAATATAACCTCTCTAACTCTAAACTATTTTTTCTTGTCGTTGGACCAGATGGCTAAGGAATTCATCCCTTCAACTCGTGTTAATATATCCAACTATAAACTTATTTTATTAATTTCCGGTTTGAAGGATGGAGTGATGTGCCTATGGTACAATATAACTTACCCTAAACCGTTCGGGAATGCGTCGCATCTCCTACTTCGATGTTTGGTGGCTCTAAATTCTATTTCCTCTTTTCTATCTGTAGCACCAACGTTCTTTGTTCTTCTGCTACTGTTCTCCCTAACGAACCAAGATTTTCAATTGCCTTTTTTGAATACCATTACATACTTCCCACGAGAGTGTTATTATCTTATTCCAAATGCAAAACAGTTTTCAAAACTTTGTTCAATTGTACACAAACTGAATTAGTTGAGGTTCTCTCGTACTGATTTAGTTGGGAGGCAAGCCAACATTCAGTATCTCAACGTATCTTGAGAATGCAATTAAACTAAACCTACACACCTTTTGGATGTCCCAATCGATTCTGAACACACTGACTTATGTTTCCCCACTAGTCCTTCGTCTCTAATAGAAATGTACACCACCTTCGCTCCTACTGCTAAATCTGACCACAACCTTTATATCAACTTTAATTCTTTAAACTTTCTCTCAAACATGCTCCTCCTTGCCCTATACGCTTTTTTTTGGCACTTGATTCGGGCCGAATTGGGCAGTTGCTTCTGTTCTACAGCTAACTATATGAAGTGACTGCTTTGACTCTTCAGATTCTGCCGATAAGCCGATAAAGAGGGAACTGTAATTGTTAATGGGAATGATCAGTATCGTTCCTATTGGACTAATCCTTCTTTTCTCCCTCAAATCCAATGGCTGGCGATTCGTGCTTGTACCTGGCCATCGGCTAGAGACAATGCTTATCGGTGTGGAAAAATTCTCGTTATAACATCTTTTTTGCGTAATTTTTCATTTTTGTTGTACCGTTTCCTCGGATACTCTTCGACGAGCAGAGCGGACTTTCATTAAACGAATTTTGCGCTTGACATCCTTTGTTCTCTCACTAACAAGTATCTCTCTGCAAAGTCTCTTGCCAAAAAACAATCCCTCTAACGATGCTGACTCTCGTGAAATGATGCTCGCTCTATTATCTCTCTTTTATACCTATAAAACTAGTGTCTCTCTGTGATCTCTGATAGCATGATATGCTGTCTCCTACCTCAGACTCGATGATATCTCCACTTCTCACGCTCGGCAATCATCTCTTTGCTACGCTATTTTCTCTATTTATCACCCCCGACCCCTACCGCGGAGCTCTCTCCTCGCTATGTGCCAACGCACCATAAGCTTGTCTGGCGACGTACTATCTGACCGAGCATCACGTCACTCATTATGCTGATCAATACTATCATTGTCCTCCCTCTCTCTCTCTCTTCGACATCTGATTATTGACAGACTACTGGCTAGCTCAGTAATTAGATGTTAGGTCATTACTCTCGTCCCGCCGGCTGCGGGTGACGGTCCATCCTCAGTTATTCTAATAGTTTGCATCTCAACTCCTCATTACTCTACGACCTCTGTATAGTATAACGGTCCTACCGCACGCCTACGCCCTGCACATTCGGCTGTCGCGGATATAATCGACCTCTCTGCGTTACGCGTGGAAGGGTTATCTCAGATAACATTTACTTCGATCTGCAAGGATATAGTTTTTTCATTGATCGGTGTTGCATACGGGCTCCCTGTAAATCTATGAACGTGAGGTGATATAGGCACTGGAGAGTCCAGCTACCTCTAACAGTCTTCTAACCCTCATCCTAATCCCTATAGTGATACGTGTTCTATATATATAGATATTTCAGTGACCCACATCACCTATCTGGCAGTGTCTCGCTACGACGAGATTATATATAGCATCTCGGTGCTCCACCGATCTACATCGCGATACTCTATTTGAGCCGTTTTCACCTCACTGTTGGAAGGCGCTCATATGTCAACATCCGAAAAATGCTGCAGCTCCTGATCATTCTAACTTATCGCATATAGTCTCACTTGTTATTCTTTCTAAGAATCTTTGAAACCATTGTCTAACTTACTCATCCTTCTTAGATCAGTTATCTAGGAGTTATCACATTATCCCTTCTTTACTGCTGCAATGTCATCCCTAAGTACGGCTTGTACCTGTGGCTTACGGTAGATATTTACTGGCGACCTTTTACCTTCCGCTCTAATTAAGCAGAGTTTTGGTTTTTTCCTGACCATCCTTTTTAAAGTGAACTTAACACTCCGTGGGAGGTTGAAGAAAGTACTTTGTGTCGGATTTATTGGCTGTTAACTTCTATGAACATAATCCAAAGCATTTGACATCTCTTTGGTGATGTCTACGCATTGGACTCTACTGTCTCTCACAGAGTCCCTCCTATCTGGGTATTCCTTTTTCTCTTTTTTCTTATTATTGTTTAGCTTTCTTTCATATTTGCTCGCAATATTGTTGTTGTTTGATGGGAGCGACTTACTTTTTCTAGTCAGTTAGTGGACTCTCTCCTCAGAAGGTTCTGTTTATAATTCTCCTCTTTTATTTCATAGTTTCACTTTTTATGATCCCAATCAAATTCTTTCTCACTGTCTTCTGAATTCTAATCCTAACTCCTAATTCTTCATCATATGTCGTAGACTGCCTTCATTCTGTTTAACTTGTTCATAAATCGATTACTTTGATTACACTATAGAGTTACTTTTTTTGGAATGGTTTTTATTTCTCAAATTTTTCCGATTTTCATTTTTTCTATGGAATGTTTTATCGTTTTGGAAATTAATATAATTGCTAAAAATGACTTAGTTAACAAGGTAGTTTAACATTCTATTTAAATATTAAACTCTTCTTTCAACAAGGATAACCTGTAGCCTTGTTTGATTTCAACTTAACTACACTAATCCGCTTGTCGAACGGTTCCTCTGTCTCGTTTTTTCTATAGGCTGGAATAAACTCTAATCTCCTTGGAGACCTTGAAAGATAAAAAAAGGCCAAAAAGGTGTTTTTGGAAAAAAACCTCTAAACTACAGTTGGTAGGAGATTCTGACCTTACGGGCAGGGCCCCTCAATAAAATCAACCAGAGGAGGGTTCACGATTTCAGATGGACCTGCGCGGCGAACATTTTTGTCTTTTTTCCTATTGCATTATAAAGTTTGTTTGAAAACACCCACAGTGATTTAACTGACAATCAATGGACCCTTGATTCTATTGATCTATTGAACTATTGCACTCTATTGATTCAAGTCATATTTTGTTATTAAAATTATCAAATACTTATCTTATTTTGTTTTTGATTTTCTTGATCTTATACTTTTTCACCTAAAAAATTATTTATTTTGTGCTTAACTTATGTTTAAGAAATATAATTAACTTTTTTAATTAAAATTTCTTTTCTTTATGTTTATAACCTTAAAAAACCTTTACAGTTTACATACCTTATAAAACAGATAAATCAGTGCTAAAGTTAAAACCAGTAAATCAAGACTGCTATCCAGCTACTGCCTCCTGCCCTCATCATGATCTATTTGATCTAATCCATCGTATTGATCTATTGATCAAGGTAATATTTTTTGAATAAACAATAAACAATCAACATAAAGAAATAAAAGTTCTTTGCTCACATGGTTCAGAAGCCCCTTTGAATTGTGGTGGACTTAAGTTAGGCTGTTGTGTAGTTATGCTTGTCGTTTTTTTAGTTTATGTTGTTGCTTGTTTGTTGTTGTGGTTGTTGGTGTTTGATATGTGTGTGTGGTGGTTGGGCCTTTTGGGTTTTGTCCATGTTGTTCCCTCGTGTGCTCTTCTTAAATTTTTGTTAGCGTGTTTTCCCTGGAGGGTCTTTTTAAAAATATATCATTTAAGGCCGCCCAATTCAAGTCTTAAAATAGGAAAATATTAGTTATCCCTTAAAATGGTTTTCTCTAAAAATATTTAATTTGTTAATTTTAAATATGATTTGGATTTGCAATGATTTTGAAAACTAAACAAAAAATTACATTTCATTATAACGCTAGCCCATTCCAAACTGACATTGTACCCCTGTGCATTTCATCGTGGCGGGCTTGCACCAGAAATGGTTGGCTGCTTTGGTAAAAAACTAGTTATAAATTAAATTTTAAAGTTTCAGAGTACCCCTGTCAATGTGAGAAGCAGCCAGGGGTGCAATCTTGCAGAAGAGGATCATCCCTCGGCGTAACACCCACCCTTTCTCCGCCCCGATACACTTTGCCAAGTAGGGTACATCTAATCGGATTTTACTGTGTCGGACGTTTCTTTTCCTCACACTCGCATTTTATGTTGTCTTTTGAATCGGCTTTTTTAAAAACCCGTCTATGACGCGAGGCTCAGCCTGGTTTCACTGTATTCATTGCGAGTGTTTCATTATTTTATTCTATTGCATCATCCATTCTGATTATTATTGGGTATTTAGGAATTATCTCATTCTATCATATCTCGTTGTTTTCTCTCATTTTATCTCAATTTATATTTCTTACCCTTAATCCTTTAATAATAGCTTTGAGTGTGTTATCTGAGTCGTAATTTAGTGCGTTAAAAATTATGTGAATCTTTTAGTAAATTGATACGCTGTATTTCAACACCCACTCCTTGTAATAGAGTATCCTGGCCGTGTGGGAGAGGAGCCACACCAGGTTGAAACTGTCATTAAACACAAAACAAAAACAATAACACACATACATACAAACAAGGTATTCTAAACATAACGAAAACAATTGCCTTAAGACTCTAGCACACCTAGCAACAAAACCCCACAACCAAAAACGAACATTTGGAACACTTACCACCGACCTCCGACGACGTGACCACATACACCTACTCACAAATGCACCATTTTCAACAGTTGCACAAATCAACCGAAAGAAGGCATTTTAGTATCGTCTATGTGAACCAATACTAAATAAAAAATAAAAATAAACAATAAAAATCAATCGTATAAAATCTCATATAAAGTGGACACGTCGGTGCCTAGACAATTTAAAATTAATAAATGAATAACTTATATAATAATATTTGATGCGTTTTGGTGTGTTGATTTACTAGTAAAGACTTGAGACAAAATCGTCGCCCTCTATGCTTTCTCGTCGAAAACTAGCGCGTGGTTAGGTGTCTGGAATTGGAATTCGTCCTTTTTATATTTTCCTCATAGTCAGCATGTATAAAAAACCTGTATACCTACTGAAGCGATGAGATTTTGATGCGTGCTATTTATGTTCATAGACACTCTGTTTTGGCTAGGAATAAAGTGATTCTATTTAGGTTTCGTGATAATTTTTTCGTGATAATATTTCTAGTCGATCTCAATTGTTTACCCCATATACTGCTCTAATTTCCATTACAAAAACTATAACACTTAATATGGTTTAAAGATGACCTATGCTTGCGTTAAAAAAGATAGTATAGTGTTAATTCATTTAGCTGCCACACCCCGATGTCCATCAAAGATGGAAGAACATAATTAATTTTCCCTAAACGATCTCATGGAGCAGTCCTGATTGCAACAGAAGCGAAACTTAGCAAGGCAACCTTACCCCGAGAAGACAACAACAAAAAACAACTAACGAAAAACAATACAGAGCAAAAATCCACAAAAACAGTCACAGCAAACTTTCAACAACTCACTCAAAAACAGCAGCAGCCACAGCAAAGAATTTATTTTTTATGTTATGTTATACAAAAAGAATACTTGAATCAATAGATCAATAGATCATTAGAATCAATAGATCAGTTTATTGTAGGGCCAATTGCACCAGAAGAAGATTGAGGTGAGCGCCCTCGAGGAACTCCTCTCAGATTTATTTGATCTCACGTTGTGTCTTGCTAATGTACTAGATCTTACCCTCGGTTTTTCTTTCCACGGTTGTATGTCAAATTATCTCCGATAGATTGTCCCTCTAAGTTGGTGACGACAAAAGTAAAAGAAAAAAAAATACCACCAATAATATAAGGTCTTAAAAAACGATTGAAACATAAGAAGTGCCGCTCTGGCCAGAAATCATGTACTTCGCAGTACAAACCCAGCCTCTCTCCCAAAAAAGAAAGAAAAAATCAAAGACTACAATACTTACACGAATCCAGAAATGAAATTCAGTTGAAAAATGGCTGTTTTGGTTTAATTGTTTATTTAATTAAATTATAAATTCTTTGTTCAAAGGTTATGATTCAATAGATCAATAGTGGTCATATAGGGATCAAATATAAGATCACAGAATAGGGGATTGCTATTTGATGCTGAAGATTTTTATAGGAGGAGCTCTCTCTCTCATTATTGATCAATGCTTTGTGAGCTGATTACTGATTTACTGCTTTAGATGTAATTTTTTTTATCAACATTGTGCAAATTTTTTATAATTTTATTATTACCGGGCATGAAAAGACATTAAAACATAAAAGTAATAAAACGTTATAGCCTAAGTTATTAAAGCATAAACTAATATTTTTCAAAATACAATAATAAGTTTTTTTTGTTGTTATGGTTACTACAAAGAAATATTGCATCTTTGATGTCAAATTAAGTTATTCTCAAGTATGATGTTATATAAATAGAAATGCTAGGATAGAGTCTAATTTGAGTGAGTATATACTCACTATACGTTGAGGTAATAATGAGGAATGGAATAGATAATAATAATTAAATAATCCAATAATAATAATAATAATAACAATAGAAGCAGCGATCGAATTCCTTTACGTGCATTTGTACTAGTATTGTCTTTAAATTTCTAATTTCTTTCAAGATATCTTACGGTTGTTTTAGCACAGAAGTCTCCAAACCGAAAACCGGGAGGAAAACGGCCCGCGAGGTTCGTCAATCCGGCCCGCAATGGAATACACTTTGGCTTTATCTTTAAGTCACTTTTAATTAAATTAAACAAACAATTAAACACACTGTATTTTCAGTAAGAAACTTAAGAAAGTATAGTCACAAAACACACTAGTAGCACTAGTCGCACTAGTAGCACTAGTCGCACTATATTTTGCTTTTCAGATCTCACTTCTCGCTTCGAATTCAAACTTAGGTATGATGACCTACCTAGGTCTTGGCTCTTGGAACTTAGTGGAGGAGTCACTGTGGCCCTTAGGCTAAAATGTTTGGAGAATTCAGCAGTTTAGCAAAATGGTTTATCGACACGGCTGAGCATTCCGATAAACGCAGGATCGAATCTAGGTCTGACATTTGAAAATTTTATTGGCAAAATAAATAACAGTATTTAGGGACACTAAAGTATATAAGAGCTAAAATTTCGAATAAAAATATTTAAACAAATTAAAATACTTAAACCTCTGACTATAGTAAAAATAATATAAAATGAAACATATATATATATTTATAGTATATTATTTTTAAAATTTAAATAATTTCATAGTGGGGTTTATTATCTCTTATAGGTTGCTATAAACTTTCATAAAAATATATATATATATATTATATTAATATATATATGATTATATTAATGTAGGGGGCATATGTAGTGGTAGATGGTATATATAGTATATATATTATATATATATATGTGTGTGTGTGTGTGTAGAGCACGCAACCAAACACATAATAACCAAACCAAACCAAACCAAAATACGCTCATGTGCATATGCATGTATGTAAGCGAATACATTCGTATACGCAAATATGTGTGTGTATACGTATGAAACGCGTGCACAATTATTGTCGTAAAGGCTCTGTTACTACTTTTGTGGTGTTCCTCATAGATCTGTTCTGTCGCTATCTCCCCTTCCACTTGCCGTTAATGACACTTTCAAAGTATTCAACGGTCATTACTATTTTCATTTCATTCTCTTAGGACTTCTAACCTCTAAACAATTGTAATTTGTAAAAAAGCTACTCAGCAATTCTCCTGTCCTTAGCATCCTTGATATTTTCTTTGCTTGTGATTTTCACATATCTTTGCTTCTCTTAATAATTCAGCGTCTAAGAGGTCATGTGTTCTGAGATAATTCAGATACTGTTGACATATTCCTTATTGATTGTTGTGTATACTGATGACATTCATTTTATTGAAATGGCAACACTGAGTTAGGGAGATTCCACTCATACATCTCTTATTGAAAGGATACAATCTGTTTGCCTTATCAATTCTATAGCCATCAACCTATTGCATCGTTGCATCACTCCTCTTATGCCATCACTACTACTACTACAACAGACACTGCTCCTCTGATCTCTGATCTCTCCAGTCAGATGCCTCCTCATTTGAAGATGGCTCAAGAACTCATGCAATTAATCTTACCGTTTTCAAACATTCTTATATTTTCCCTATTCTGATCCCTAATCTCAGATTTAAATTGTTATTTTTGTTCTTTTTTAGTTTTACAAGGGAATCCCGGTCCCTGGAACACTTCTTATTCTATTATTTTCCACACTTTCATTGAATGATGTTCTTCCAAATGATTTGAATCGGGACATGTTTGACTTTAATTTTGAAATGATATATATTATATATATATATATACTCATAGAGTATAGTTATAGTATGTGAGTGAGTAACAGTTAGGGGGTTGTATATATCATTATATATATATATTCCTTAGGTATATTATGGATATAGGTACTATCTGGGGTATGTCAGATAGGATAGTATAGAGTGATAGTGTGTTATAAGGTGATGGTGTAGTATAAAGGTGGGCATGTTAGGGTAGTATATTATAGTAAGTAAACCTGGTATAAGTAATATATATAATTATAGTTAGATAGGGTTCTTAGTGATATATATTAGTATATGATATATATATATAGAGATATATATATATATTATGTATATATAGATATCTACATCTCCTTATATATATTTAATATATGTATAGTGTATAATGTATATGATATAAGTATTGTATATGGCATAGTGTATAAGTATATGTGTATATGTGTATTGTATATGCTATATGATAGTATGTGTTATATGCGGGCATGTATATGTATGTGCATATATGTGCGTATATGTTATTATTATTATTATTATTATTATTATTATTATTATTATTATTATTATTAATTATTATTATATTATTTTTTATTATTATTATTATTACTGAAGTATTAATAATCATTATGTATTTTTTTATTTTTTGTTTTGTAAATTACAAAATAAATATTATTAATTTTATTATTATTATTTTATTATTTTATATTATGTATTATTTATTGTGTCATTATTAATGGTATATATTATTATTATTTTATAGTGTATATGTGATTGCTATTATTATAGGTATTATTGTTTATTGATTATTATTGTATATGTTCGGGTCTCAAGAAACAACACTGTGTTGAAGATTACTTTGTGTTTATAGATGTTATGTGTGAGTATTGAGATTGAAATGTAAAATATGAACTATATATATATAAAACTGTTACATGTTTTTTGTTTTTTTAAATGATTGCGTTTTCATTATTCCAACTGGCGAGGTTGTCATGCTGGAGCTTGGCTTTTTCACCAGATGTGACTTTCAAGTGCTCCCTCCCCCCCCAGAAAAGGAAATAGGCAGCGACACGGAACATTTGCATAGCAATTATACTCAGGGTGTAAGTATAGGTATTATAGATATAATATAGTTAGCTGGAGGGTATAGTATATACGGTATAGTATATATTTATCAAACAAAATGCATATAGTTATTATGAGATATAGTGACATATAGGGTAGGTAGTTATTAGTAGGTTATAGATATTATATATATAATATATCATATATATATATATATTTATATATTCTAGGATGATAGAGTATATATATTATATCGGAAGTATAGTATATAGTAATATTATATATAATATATAATATATATATATTATATATATATATATAGATAATTATATATATATTATGATATATATATATATATAATATATTATATATATTAATATATATATATACTATTATATATATATTATTTATACATATATAATATATAGTATATATATATATATATAAATATATTATATATTTATTATATTATTATATATTATATATATTATATATATATATATAATATATATTCAAAAACAACGATGAAACGTAATGCGATTAAACTTGAAGAGTTTAAATATTGGGAAGAACTTTAAAGTGCTTAGAGTTTAGTAGTAAAAATTTCAAACTTATTCTAATCTATTAAGGGTCAATCTTTATATTGGGAATTTTAGTGGTCTACGCTAATTAAGAAAGAAAATTGCACCGGTAATAAGATAAATAATGCTCACCGGTAAACAACCAAAGAAACTTGCACCTATCTATTAAGGGTCAATCTTTATAATAACAAAGAAGATTGCATCCGGTAATAAGAAAGAAAATTGCACCGGTAATAAGAAAGAAAATGCACCGGTAACCACAAAGAAAATTGCACCGGTAATAAGAAAGAAAAGTGCACTGGTAATAGCAAAGAAAATATACTAGTAATAAAAAATGTACCGGTAGCGCTAACAGAAAAATGCACCGGTAATAGCAAAGAAAAATGAGTAACAAAGTAATCACAAATTCCTATAATTGAGGTTGGTCAAGAAAAATATAATACGATTCCGAATCGCACCGCACCGACGGCACCGCACGGACCAAAGCGCACAAGGTGGTCATGCACCAGCTTTGCACTGCACCAACAGTCTTTTTTTTCGCAACCCACCAGCACAATCTCTTTTGTAACGCGAACAGCACAGAACCACGTACCGCACGACACCCAAAAGCACCTGACTACCACTTTTGAAATGCTAAACTGCTCCGCACCGCACCGCATCCCGCACCGCATGCACCACCCCTCAACCTTATATTTTTACAACGACACGTACTGGAATAATGTTGTGTATCGCACAGCGTAACAGCGGAGTGCGTATGTCAACCACACATTATTTATTATTATTATTATTATTTATTATTTGATTATTTATTATTATTTTATTATTATTATTATTATTATTCATTATATTATATATTATTATTT
The DNA here is from genome assembly GCA_015478945.1 of Trachelipus rathkii. Lineage (NCBI taxonomy): Eukaryota > Metazoa > Arthropoda > Malacostraca > Isopoda > Trachelipodidae > Trachelipus > Trachelipus rathkii. The sequence continues at coordinate 26,596 of JABUQX010064550.1, forward strand.
TATTATATTATTATTATTATTATTATTATTATTATCCTCTCTCTCTCTCTCTCTCTTCTCTCTCTCTCTCTTCTTCTCTCTTTCTCTCTTCTTCTGTTCTCCCTCTCTCTCTCTATCGTCATCCATCTCTCTCTTCTCTCTCAATGACTATCATAGAAAATTTCAGAGTAGGTATTTGAATCGGAGTTGGGTTTGGCCCAACACAGCGGCGACGCAACGCACGATCGCCCTTGATGTTTGTAATGCCGCACGCTCAGCATGCAATCAGCACCGCATCTCTCGGGACACTAGAATTGTGTGCTGCCACACACGTTGCCACCAAGGGGAGAGTCAATAAGGCCAAAATTGAGCCCATCACGCTCACCGGGCCAGGATACGGTACGTTTTCCAACCCTAAGTCGAAGACAAAAGTGATCACTAAATAACAAGAAAATAGTGGATGAGTGAATAGTGAGATGGACTTTGTGAGTATATATATAGTATATATATATACGTATATATATTATATATATATATATATATTATTAAATATAATATATATATATATATCTATTACTTATATATATATATATTATATAATATTATATAGTATAGTATATATATATTATATATATATATATATATAGATATATTATTATAATTATATATATATATATAAAAATCAGAGGCGACTCTACACTCGTGCTACTCGTGTGCTCAGCACGAGTTAACATTCTAGAAACGATCGATCTTTTACAATGCATAATGGTACGATGGAAATCTCTTTTTTTTTGCGAAAGTTGGTCAATATAGAATGAATATTATTACATAATAAATATAATAGATTATGCAATTGAAACGAAAAAGGTAGAATTACCTTTTTTTAAAATAACGCTTTTTAAACGCTTAAAAATGTGACAGTTCGTGCCCAAACAAATAGCGGAGATGATGTTCTGTGAATTTAGAGCATAGCATTGTTATAATAATATATTATAAATAATTGTTAAAATACTAATAGTAATAATAATATTTTAATAAGAAAGAATATTTAATAAAACAGAAAATGCGCAGGTTGCCAGACGTTTGTTTCCAACGATGGTGAACTATGTTGGTGTATAAGATCCATCATGGAATTCAACTACTAACTAAGAAACGTTTTAGAATAGGAATTAGCTCAAGTATTTAATAATATATACGTATATGTATATAGTATATATATATATATGATATATATAATATATATATATATATATATATTATTAGGTATTGATTATATATAGTTACTATATATATATATTATATAATATATATAGTTATATATATATATATATAGTTATATATTAATTATATATATAGTGATATAATATATCAGTATATATATATGTATATTATATAGTATATATAATAGATATAATATTATATAGTATATAATATATATGTATAAGTATATATAGTTAAAATATATATTAATATATATATATATATTATATATATATATATATATATTATAATCTAGTATATATTATATATATAATTATATATCTATTATATAGATATATACGGTATATGTATATATATATATTATATATAATATATATATTATATAGCTCACTCATGATACTGAGTATCGAGATAGGTGTATATATATATATATATATATATATAGGTATAATATATATAATATAGAGAGAGAGAGAGGAGAGAGAGAAGGGAGAGAAGAGAGAGAGAGCACAGTAGTTAAAAGTTACTGGAGTCGCCGCTGATATATAGTAATATATTATATATATATATATAGTATTATTATATATATATATATAATTTATATAATATATATATATTATATATTATATATATATTTTATATATATAATATATATTATTTTATTATATATAATATATTATATATATATATTATATATTTATTATTATATATCATATAATATATTATTATATACTAGTATTAGATATATATAATATATTTATATATACTTTAATATTTAAAAATATATATTTAAATAATATATTATATAATATATAGTATATATATATATATATATATTATATATATATATAAATAATATATATATAATAAGTATCATGATATATATATATACTTAGTATATGTATATGTATTTTTATATATATATAATATATTATATAATATATATTTATATTTATTGTTATATTTTATATATACTATATATATATATAATATATAATATATATATATTATATATATTTATATATTTAAAAATCTATAGCGGCAGCGTGGGGTGCTTATATTATATATTTATTATATATATATTATATATATATATATAATATAATAGAAGTTGGGGTAGGAGTTGATCGCGACTGCTCATGCGAGAGGGCTGGTTCATCTAAACGTAGCAGTCTGAGTTTTATTTCGGGGGGGAAGGAATTAAAATCAGCTACGACACGTTGGTGGCGACGGCTTGGGATATTGGCCGGACTAAGTTCGATCTCCTGTAGTCACCGCCGTGATACCTCTGAGAGTAGTAGCGGATAACACGTTAAAAGGAAGTTATTATATATATATTATTATATATTATATATATAACTTATTGTATATTATATATTATATATATATATAGTATTATAGTTATAATATATATATATATATATATAGTATATATATATATTATGGCCAGCCTTTTTCATTAGCCGTCAGTATGTATTTCTTAAAAACTATTAATGCTACACTAAAACGGAATACATTTTTAAAATCAGTACGTATTTTTACTTATAAAAATTATTTAAATAAGTATGGAATAATAATATAATAATGAATATAATATAACAATTTAATTTGTTTGTCTAATTGAAAATTTTTACTGATCGAATCAATTTGCATTTCATTAAGTTCATTGTGTAAACGGGGTCTGAAATCGCTAAATCTGTGTCATTTTGTCATTTATTTCAAAAGGTACTGCACAAGTATGAATTAAATTCCTGGGAATACACTCATATAGATTGAATATATTTATATATTTTATGTGTATATTTATATGAATATATACATTTTTATATAGTATATAGATATAAATATATTATATAGTATTATATATAATAAATATATATATATAGTACTATATATATATTAATATATAGTATATATATATATTATATATATTATATAATATATATAGTATATATATATATATATATGTAGATGATAGCGTGCAAAGTTAGGCGGGCTCGGAGCGATGGGTCGAACATAGGGGGGGTTACGTTTTCCTTATACCCGTAGGGGAGGGGCGGAGGACCCCGTGACAGCCCAAACACACCAAAGACGGGGATTCCGAGATCCCTTCGGAGGGGGGGGAAATTAGTCCTACCCTGTAGTCGTTCCCACGGAGGCCGAGAGACCCCGACCTTCCCTGCCAATCTCTGGTGCAACACTTGGTTACTCTTTAGTTTTAAACACCACCCATTATTTAAAAGGCAACGTAAGGTTACGTTAATTATAATAAGTTTAAAATATTACTTTTTAAATTTTAATTTTCAACTTTTTTTTTTAAACGATTTTTATTCATTTTTTAAGTGTTTCATACACTAAAGTTTACGCTGTTAAAATGCGTATTTCTTTTACTGTAGATTATAGTTTTTACACAGATACATAATGACGGCTAATCGAAAGCTGACCTATATAATATATATATATATATTATATATATTATATATATATATATATATATATTTATAGTATATTCTTATATATATATATAAGTATATATTATATATATTTATATAGTATATTATAGTATATAATATATATATATTATACAAAAGACTGATTCTATAATATGGATTTATATTGGCCTATTTAAGAGGATCACTCTGGATATAGCAGATAATAGATAGTTTAGTGATAGCGGAACTCTTTTTAGTTATTTTTTTAATTTTAATTTACTTTAATGATATTTTACATGGACAGACAATTAAGTGAGTTATATTGTTCAAAATAATATTTTATTGCCTACAT
>JABUQX010064551.1:0-35000 GCA_015478945.1 Trachelipus rathkii
GTGAAAAAGAGAGAGAATTCATTACGTACTTATCTCAAAACATGTGTTCTTATCAGACTAAGGCGATAAGAAGAGCTACGCCGGTATTCCGAAAAGTGGCCGGAGCTGACTGCGCACGTACTAATTATATATATATATATATTATATATATATAAGTATCGAGTATATATTATATATATATATATATATGCCTACATATATATTGATACATTAATATATTCCTATAAAAAATTACAGGCTTATGCCATCTATATAAGAAACCTACATATATTATATATTATATAATACGTATATATATTATATATATTATTATATATATATATATATAATATATATCATATATATATATAGGAGTAAAAATTTAAAAAGCAAAAATACATAGATAGATAGATAGATAGATAGATAGTAGATAGATAGATAGATAGATAGATAATAATAGATAGATATTGAAAGATCATATAGATATGATTTTTCACGAGTGTCCGTTGATGACCCAGTGAGGAGTGGCAGTAGAGGAGTAGAAGATAGATAGATAGATGGAAGGTGAGGATTTGAAAGAAGTAAAAGAATTGTAAAAAGTTTTGAAAACCGAAGTACCAAGTCCTCATTATTTAGAGCATAAAATTAAAGACTGGAAAAAAAATAAAAGTGGAAATATCTTTCGAGTCAGTGTCGAAGGTTTTTATTTTTTATTTCTTTTTTTTTTTCTTTCTAAAATTTGATCCTTAATTCTTGATCTTCAATTATGACAGACATAAAGGAAGTGCAATGTTCAAACTTTTTCATTTCCACATTCAAAAATTTGTTCATACTTTTAAACTATATTTTAGGACATGTAATTCTCGAACTAGACCTTTCCATGTATATGTATGTGTGTGTGTATGTCGTGGTTAGTTGTAGTTGTATTTTCTATGCAATACGATTCTATAATTTTCCTTTTATTTCTAATATACTTCGATACTTTTTCAAATTTTGTAGTATTGCTTAAATTTTATTATTATTATTATTATTATTATTATTATTATTATTATTATTATTATTATTATTATTATTATTATTATTATTTTTATTATTATTATTATTATTATTATTATTATTATTATTATTATTATCTATTATTTTTATTATTAATATTATATTATTATACTATTATTATTATTATTATTATTATCTATAATATTTGTTTACTTATCTATTATTATGTATTATTAATATTTTGATTTATATTAATTATTCATTATTATTATTTATTAATTAGTGTGATTATTATTATTAATCTATTAAATATTTAATTATTATTTACAATATAGAGTTTCCCATATTATGTTATTATTATTAATTATTATTGATTAATAAGTATTTTTATTATTTAATATCATTATATTATTATTATTAATTATTATTATTATTATTATATTATATTATTATTATTATTTAGGAATCAATATCAGCCTTTGATTTTATAATATGTTTTTGATTTTTATTCACTCAACATTTTCTAAATGTTTTATTTTTACTTACATTTTAAATTAATTTGTCTATAAATATATCTTTGTTAAACATTTTTCGTGCAATAATGAATGATATTGTTTTATTTATCTATTGTCTCGATCACGCGTTTAGTCTCTACTTGAGTATCATCAGCAATTAGAATTCCTTCATCTTCAGAGGATTAATTTTGTAGTCTAATGATGTTCTAGCAGATTAAATTTTACATTACGGTCCATTTTCTCTTCACTTCTGCAGTCGTAAGTGTTCCTTACAGAATCCTCCTTCATATCGTAAAATTAAATATATTAATAGAGTTTGTTGGGAGAAATATTTTCCGTAAGGAAGCCTTGACGTAGCAAAATACTTGGCGAAATCTCTTCCTTAGCTCCATAGGGTAGCTCTGAACCAACGCTGGTGAACGTCTCAACTTAAATATTTATGTTTCGCGCAGCGGTCAGCCATTTTGTGTTTTTTGTGTGTATTTTGTACAAATTATGAGTTATCGCTATTATTATTTATTTTATATTCAATTTTGTCTGAGCCATTATTATTATGTAAAGAGTTTTGTCAAACTAATATAAGCTTTCGTGTAAGAACAAATATACCCAAAAATCCACATAAATTTAAAGGCTCACACCTGAGAAATAGGCAGCCGTGTAGACAACCTTCGACCGCTGGGACTAACTTTGTGTAAAAAGCGAGCGAGACTGTATATTTTTTATAATTTATCATACATTATTCGGTAGCTAGGCTACGTGGGCAGCCTACGGCTATGCCAGACCAAGAGCAACTGGAACTAATAGAGTGTGAAGGGGCAACACATTTCAATTCTCATTACGTATATTGTACTTTAACGCGATTTAGATTTATTTTCATTTATTTTATTATCTTCTTTCTCTCAATATTTCTTAAATTCATAATAATAAATATTAAAATAATAAATATACTTTATATTTTGTTTTAGTATTCAATTTACTTTTTGTGTTTCATTGGCTATTGGTCTCTGACGTCATGAAATATGGTGACGTTTTTCCTTGAAAACTTGTCTTCGATAAGTAGCTTCCGAATTAAAGGACAAGGTTGAGTTTATAAATACAAATTTTTTTTAAGATTCGTTTATGAGTGGAGGAATTGTCTTATTGAGGCTAACCATTTACGGGAGGAAATTACAAGTACTGTTTTACAATGGTTGTGATTTATTAAAATACGGGCCTTAAAGTAATATATAAGATGATAAATCAAATGATATTTAGTCCAACAAGATTATACATTTTAAATTTTTAATGTTATAATGTCTGGTCTGCGTGTTTGATGTAGAAGGATAGATGTTTTTAAGTTTCTGACTTGCAACATTGATCTGTATACTAAATATTAGAGTGATAGTGTTTAGAGAATATATTCTAATAGTGTGAGAGACCAATTAGGTGCCGTTTGAAATAGTTTTCAAAATGATATTATTGCGCATAGAGGATCTGTTAGGCGATGTTGATATGCGCTCTTATCTGTCCGAGACAATACGTATACGTCGGTGTATAACCAGATTATTATTTTCGATCGTATCGATGTCTCGACTCTCTCAGCAGTTTAATTGGTCATTGTAGGAATCCCAAACGTGATGGTTCTGTCGGTCAATCAGATCTCTTGTGCTAAAGTGAAGATGAAGCTATAGTTTAGAGATGTAAATGGAGTCATAGATCTGACTTAATTTATTTGAGGAAAAACACTATTATCGTGCTGGACGGCTAGAACTACACGAAAATTTGACCGAATATCTGAACAGCATTATCCGAACATATCTTAATAATAACTCTTTCATTGTTAAATCAAATAATGAAACGTTATGCAAAAATTAACAAACTTAAAACTTGAAGACACTTAAATTTTATATATTTATTTGTGCCATCTCTTTGAGTTTGATAAGAGTCTTATGTTCACAAATGTAACAGTTCTTGAAAAGCGATATTGGACATTAACATTATTATAGTATACGAATGTACACAAACTACCCAAATAACCTATCCATACCAGAAATATCAGAACAACATGTTAGAGGAAGAATTTTTTTTAAATTTGCATATTATATATATATAATTTAAAGAAAAATATGTTCAATATAAAAGTTCTAAGGGAGATCATAAATTATGAGGAACTCATCCACTTTGACCTAACATTTGCAGACTTCTATATGTTCAATCTGGGAAAAAATCCTTCGTGAAACACACAACTTTAACCCCGTATTTTACATAGATATGTCGACGAATTCTACACTCACATCTTTAGGGTCACTAGCATAGATATCATATAATATAATTAGTATATCATATAAATAGAAATTTGGCGAGTTGTCTGGCTTAAAAATTTACAATACGAAACTTTAGGTTATAATGCTTATCTGTTATAATATTAGACACATTTATGAAATTCGATGTATTAAATAATATCTGACGGCTCAATCATCTCAGCAGGTAAATTATAGTTCAAAGTCATGACTGAGATGTGTATCTGTATTTTGAACTACTGTGGGGGTGGCGGGGCAAGGGGGGGTTTGGTCCTATCAAGTGTTTTTACGAAAGAATCTCTCGTGAAAACTTATTTATATTTACTCTATTTGGAAGAAATACTCTCAACCTTATGTTCTTACTCTTTGTGAGAGAGCTTTGTGAATGAAGAAATTTGCGCATTCAAGTAAGAATTTAATTAACTGTGATCATGCACACGATTTACTGATTGATATTTTATATCCTCCTAACTTTTTATAATTCAAACTAGATTATTTAATTAAAGTAAAGTAATAAGTCCCTTCAGTGATAGATTTCGAATAAATTTCTTCTTCAAACTTCTAATGATCATATGCTCATAATAAAGAACGAGAAAGTGTCTTTCGTAATATTTGTTGGATGAACTCTCACCTCAAAACTAAAGAGAATATCAAAAATTAAAGTCAGACTATCCCATAAATCCAAACAACTGTCATCTTCATTTAGCACAAGAGATGCTTTGACACAGAACTAACCAATTATCGTACTTGCTGTCCAATTTTTGTAATATTCTGCTCCTTGAGTCAGACTGTATATCATCGAACATATTATTTGGTTACACGAACTGAATCGATTGTCCTGTTAACACTCAGTGGCTCATGAATATCACAATTCCTGCTCAGACTGTCTCATGACAGAATCTATTGAAATCTTGTGGTTCCTATAATACGGCACAGTGGTCAATCAACTATTAGAAATATTTCTAAATTAGTCTTGTCTAACAATTCTATACCTTGGACAAATTTTTGCCTTCACAATATTGATAACTGGGGATTCATCAGATTTCGAGTGAGAGAGCATACACGAACAGTATTAAATTATAATGATAAGGCGAGATTGAGGTGTCCTCTTTTTTACATATCAAATACCAGTTCAGACATTTAGTTAAGACCCTAATCTATGGAGAGTTATAAAATTTTATATGTATTTATCTGTTTTTTAGATCACGGCGTACACTGCTCGTAATTTTACTAATCAATCTTATTTTATGTAATAAACAGATCTTGAACTCTTCCGTAAAAGGTGAGCCTCAAGATAAGTCCAATCTCTCAACCAGCTTGTGCAGTAAGAGATTCGCGCTAGAAAAAATTTGCTTAATTATTTACAAACCACGCCATTTTCTTTAGGAATTATCGGGAGCTACCTATCGAGAATAAGTACTCAGAGTTTCAAGTGGTAAACGCTGGTTTCGGAGTCAGTATTATCAGTGAACTGCAGAGTACCCCAATAGCATGACTACAAGTTAAATGGAGAGGAGCTAAGAACAAATATCATTTAAGTTATATCAAATATTAATATTTTGTATGTATACAATCTTCAAGAAATATTAAAAAGAAAAGAGAGAGAGATTAATGAATAAGTTTAAACGCTTTTAGAGTATAGAGATAACTATGAGAATTGGAAAGATGTATGTTGGTCTTTCACCTATTTTACTTTCCAGTTGCTATTTGTGTTTGGCAAATATGACCCTTAAGCTGAACGTAGCCTAGTACGAATTATGATCAAATTATAAAAAATATCATTGCGCTCCTTATACACATAAACGTTTAGCTATCCGGTGCGACAAGGTTTGCACGGCGTGTTCTCCTGAGTTATCATCTGGGATGTATGTTAAGGGTCATATTAATGTAGTTTTTGGGTTTTTTATCTTTAATACACGAAAGTATTATTATCCTTGACAAAATCTTTTAAGTTAGCATAAACTAAATATGATGCAAGAAATAAATAAAATAAGAATAGCGACAATTTGTACAATCAAAGAAAATCAATTATGTGCTGCCTGCTTCGGGAAATTCACAAAATCTTAATGAGAGAGAGTGTCAGAGGTTGAGTTTTCAGAGCTACTTGACTAGGGAAAGGGAGATTTTGCCAAGTATTTTGCGAACGTCCAACGTTGCTGTGTCCTTATCGGTAAAAAAATTTTTCCTATACAAAGATAAAGTAAATAATGCTGATAGGAGAAGTGTATGGATGATGAATGAAAGGCAAGAACAAATTGATGAAAGAGAACCGTGGGTTGATGGAAGGCGTATGAAGCGGCCCTACTAGTAACAATTTGATTTATAATATAATTATTTAATTAAATTTTAAAGGGCCGTATTTACATACGGCCTTTTCTCTTCCTTTCGCGAGTGTTCCTTCAGAATCCTCCTAACCGTAAATTCAATTTATGAACAGCGGTGATGCATCTGAGACTTTAATTTTCCATAGGAGGTAGAGTTCCTTGTTGGTAAATATGTGGAAAAATATAGATGTCAGAACATTTCTGGCAAAAATATTATGGCGAAAAATCTCTTCTTAGTTTCACACTCTCACAAAAGGATAGCAATGAAAGCAACCTTGACTAGAAGTTGAATCTTTCTCTTTTCATCCTTATTAAAGAAATTTTGTTTTTGAGGCGGGTATTTTTTCCTTGTTTTTTTATTTTATTTGTACCATAATTTGAGTCGTTAATCTGTTACTGTATTTCTCTTTCATTGATAGGCTATTTTATTATGTTAAATTTTAATTTTTTGTCAAATATATAGTCTTTCGTTGTAGTATAAAATACGCATAAATCCACATAAATTAAGAGCTTACAACTATGAAATAGAGGCAAGAGTGGCAGAACGCTTCACGACATACTAGGGAACGCTTAATCTTCTTGTGGTTTCAGGAGCGCAGAATGTGATATTTTTGAAATTTCATTCATACCTTCCTATACACCTAGGCTACGTTCAGCCATACGGCTATGCCAACACAGCAATGGCAAGTAATTAAATGTGACAAGCACACATCGTCTTCATTCTCATACTCATACTAAATTTTATTACACAAGCTTTTATTAGATTTTCATTATTGTTTTAGTTTACACTTTTTAATATATTTCTAATAAACTTTAATAAATATACATTATATATTATTATACTTTTATTTTGTGAGAGTTTTATTACTCTTTTAGTGTTTCATTATAGTTACTTGGTCTTGACCTGTCATATTTAAATCGATGACGTTTATCCTTGAAAACTGTCTTCGATAAGTAAATTCTCTCCTGGAGTCAACTGTTTATAAATAGCCAAAATTTTTTTTAAGAATTCTTTGGGGTTGAGGAATTCCTTCTTCATCTTGAAGGCATATCCGTTTAAACGGAAAGGTGAGAGACTTTTTCAAGTTGATTCAGTAAAATTCCGGGCCTAAAGAGCCGTCATTTACGAATCTACAACCTTGGAAAAACGTTTTGACTTTCCGTAAAAGGGTAGTCTGATAGATAAGCCCATTCAATTCCACTGTCATAAGAATCTTAATCAAAAATTTGCTTACTTTATAACCACCCTTCCTTTGATCGAGACTACTTATCGAAGACAGTTTTCAAGGAAAAAGTCATCATATATCATACCGTCAGAGATCATATCACGAGGAAAACAATAGTAATCGAATATCTCACTATATATATCACGAGTGGGAGTATTTTATAATATTAATTTTTATGACAGGATAAATTTTAGAAATATTAAAAAGAAAAAAATTGCATTGAACTAATCTATAACGGCGATTAAATAAACAATACTAAAGAAGTTGCAGGAGGTGTTGAGTCATCAAACATTTATTACTTCCAGTGCTTTTGGGTTGGCATAGCCGTAGAGAGGAACGTAGCCTAGCTACTCACGGAAATTCTATAGATCCTAATAACAATATCAATCTGCGCTCTTACACTACAGCTTAGGTCCCGGTGCGGAATTGTGTGTGCAGCAGCTTGAACCTATTTCTACGTGGTTTGTAGCTAATTATCGTAGGTTGTTTTTGGGCTACTCTTTGTTACAACGAGTGTGTGATTTGACCAAAAGTCCATTTTTAGCATAATTAAATGCTACAAATGAATAAATTACATAAAAATAGCGACAACAGGTTGGTACAAATCAAATAGAAACAAGGAGATGGCGTGGAATTGCATCAAGGAAAAACAACACATCTTTAGGCGATGAGTTTAAGGTGTGCGGTTCAGAGCTACTTGACTAGGGTAAGTTATCGCATTTCGAAGTATTTTCTTATGCGTCTTGTCAACAGGTTTTCCTTACGGGAGCAAAAATTTCTGCGAAGATGTTATTCATAAGTGTCTGAATTTAAGTTAAGCTGGAGGATTCTCAATGTGACACTTGTACGAAGAACGAAGAAAAATGACCGGTGATGTTAATAACTGCCTTATTAGGGCCGTATTCTCTAATATGTCAAGAACTCTTGAGAGAACGTCCTGTTGACTTTCGCGTAAAGTAGCCTCAGATAGCATCCTCCCCGTGAGTGAGAAGTGTGTGTGAGAGAAAATTTAGGTGAGGTGTGTGAGGGAGCGAGTGGTGTGTCTGCGTGTTTAATCGGGTGAACACTAATTATCGAGCGCACCTCCACTGTTTTTCACGGAGAAAGTCATGATAGTGTCATCACGTCAGAGACCAATAGCCAATTATCAACACAAAGTAAATGAAACTAGAACAAATAAAAGTATATTATTCTCACAATGTTAATTTAAAGATCTAAGATAAAATTAATAATAAATATTAAAAGACAATGTGGCACTTAACTAATTTAATTATATCAATTGTAGGGTTTCGGTCTTCGTCCGTTTAGTCTTCGCTGTTTTGTCCTTCCGGTGAATCTCATTGATGTTAAATCCAGTATGCTTAAGAGGCTTTAGCAATAGCCGTAGGCTTAGAACGTAGTCTAGACGAAAACTATGCTATAATAGAGAACAAAAATATCATCTGTCGCTCCCTTACATCTAAAAGAGTGTAGGTCCCGGCGAGGTTGCAGTCAGCTGCCTATTTCTTCCTGGTGTAAGCCTATTATGTGTCTTTTCGGTATTTTCTTACAAAAACAGTAAAAATTTGAGAAAAATTTAGATAATTTATTACAGCAGTTCTATTCTTTCCACACAAATTCTAAAATAATAAAACAATGACCTCGATCAGACAAAACTAGATCCCTACCGTACATACAAAATCTTAAGGAGAAGTTCAAGGTTGGTTCAGAGCTTACCTTGACTAAGGAAGAGATTTCGCCAAGTATTTTGGAGTCCAGGCTTTCCTACGAAAAATTCTCAGGATCGGTAAGCATAAATGCGTTGGCGATGGCTAAAGTTTGTCTGATTTGAGCCGTTACAGGGAGGATTTCCTGAAGGAACACTTGACGACAGGAAGAGAAAGAAGAGCGGCTGTTGTTAATCGTTTAGATATACGGCCGTTAGGACCTCAGATTGGATTTATACAGCAATCAACCTGAAAACGGTCTTGACTTAATCGTAAAGGTAGCCTCAGATAAGCATTCCTCCACTGCATAAGAATCTTAAAAAAATTTGCATTTTATCAACACCTTTACCTTCTATTGCCGGTGATTTACTTATCGAAGGACATGTTTTCCAAGGCTAAACCGCGTCATGATATCTCGATGTGGACGTCAGAGACCAACTATTCCTAATTGAATTTTCCTGCCACAACAGTAATGAAACTAGACAAAATATCCATGAGTACCTGGTTTTGAGAAATGTTAGTACATCTTTATGAGCATAGAATATTATGCTAGAATGCATAACAGAGGTATAGCATATTAATGAATAGTAAATATCGTAACTGCTCCTCTCATATAACTTTAAAGCCTGCGAAATACTATGTAAGTAATCATGAAGAATGTGTTGCTTCACATTTACTGTCTCGTAATTTGCGCTAACTTCCAGTTCTGTTGTGCGATATGAAATGTGTTAGGTGACACCGTAGCTCTACAGATACCAAATCTCACCGAATAAACTCTATACTAACTCATCATCTGCGCCTCTGTATACATAGTAGAACGCTTAGGTTGCGGTGAAGAGGGTTGCTAGGGTCTTGCGTTACATATTTTTTCTAGGTGTGAGCCATAAAATTAAAAGGTGTTGTTTGTGTATTAACTTCTTACACTCGCAATTAAAGTATGACTAATTTGAACAAAAATCATTTACTAATAAATGCTACAATATGATAGTACGATATAAGTAGATAGAATTACGTGAGGATCTATCATTTGTAAGAGTATTTGGATTGAGAAATCCGCAAAGATGGCTAGCGGAGAGCTCAGGGATTAAACTCTCTCTAGAGAGTCCTTTAAGGAGAGAGGTCAAAGGATTGAATGTAGAGGTAGGCACCTTGCGACTAAGGGAATAAGAGTGAGTTTAGTCGCCAAGTAGTTCTGTATGACGAGATCGTACAGAAGAGATTTCCTCGTTATGGAAAAATTTCTTTAGGATAATCGTTCAATGATGAAAAAATTATATGCAATGTTAGTTAAGAGGAAGGATCATATCTAGAGGAACGGGAAACAAACGAAGAATGAGAGGAAGGAGGAAAAGAGGTATGTTTAGAGTGGACCCTTAAGTTACTGCATATCGCTCACAAGAAAATAGTCTTCTTGATATGAGTTAAGTTTAGAGATGTTTAGACGAAGAAGCGGATGGAGAGTATCTGCGTGAGAGAATAATATTTATAGTGTGGATGCATGATGAAAAGTTATATTATGTCATAAGATCTATCTTTAAGAAAATTTAACTATGTAACAGTAAAATATAACTATTTAGAGAGAACACTATGTAGATGAAAAGTGCTAAAAACTGTTTATGAAATTATCTCTTGGGAATATAAATTTATATTCTTTAATTACAGATAAGTTAAGTTAGTTAATTACTTAGTATTATTATTATTCTATTTATTATAATTGGTTCACGGTAATTATTACTAAATTTGTGTTTCAAAAATTAGTTTGAACTTTTGTGATAGCTACTGTATATGTTAATTAATAATAATGTATTTTTCATTTCTAGAAATTACTTGAAAAAGTATAGGTATGTATTTAGCAACACATGGATTTATCATGATATTTAAAATTAATTGATATTGATAAATAAGTAGATTTAATATTTTGGCAAATTTATTAAAATAATATTTATTCAAATTTATTTTTGTACTATGCATAAAAAGAAATATACAATCTTGATTAGTTTTTTATTTATAGAGGCCGTGATCTTTTGAGACATTGATATATATGTGATGTTGTTGAGAGATACTGTGTAAGATGAGTCTGATTTGATTATCTCAATAAAGTATATTAATTTATTGATGTATATTGATGTTTATTAAATATTGTCTTTTAAATTTCGAATAATTGTGAATTATTTGAAATGTTGTATTGTATTTAACTTTATTTATTAAATATTATATAGTCATGGATGCTTGAATGTCTCATTTATTAGTGATGTCAATTTGTGAAGCTAATAGTATATCTTTATATATTGTGTTAATATTTTACTAATGTGTAATTAACTGGATGGGGTTAGAAAGAGTTAGAGGTGGGATGCAAGGGCGAGATGTTTAAGAATCAGGGTGTCCTACGTCGTTTCAAGAAATTTTCTGACCGTGACTCCCACCTCTTCAAAATTACCGACTCGCACCGGTGTCGATGCCTACTCCGACTCCGACTCGGACCTCTTCAAAATTACCGGACTCTTCCGACTCTGACTCCACAATCTCAGTTAGATTGATGAGAATGGCAGAGAGTGGAGGATGCCCTATCCTATTATATGCGGATGATTTGGTTTTGTGTGGCGAATCTCGAGAGTTTGAGAGGATTTTTAGAGAAATTTAGTAGGATGTGAAAGGAGGGGTTTGAAGTAAACTTAGATAAGAGTAAGGTTATGGTTGTAAGCGAGGACAATCCTCGGTGTGAAGTTATGTCAGATGGGGTGAAGGCAGCTGGAACAAGTGTCTGGGTTTAAATATTTACGATAATATATTGTTGATAAAAGGGAACGGATGATGCGAGTGTAGTAGGAAAGACTTGTGAATGTCAGGAAGGTGGCTAGTGCAATTAAAATCTTTGGTATATGCAAAGGGACTAAATCTGAGTGCGCTAGGGTCTTACATGAGGGTATGTTTTTTAATAATAATGAAGTAATGTTAAAATTTAATATACTTGACTTTAGGTTACTTAAGATACTGAAATTAATGTCATATTGAAAAGCTAAAAGTAACGAGTAACGGCAACTTCGTTACTTTTCCTTCAAAGAAACGGAATAACTTTAACGCAACTACTTTTTCCGAGAACAGAGTAACGATAACGGAACTACTTCTTTGAGTAACGAGACTATTATCTTGTAATAAATATATTATATATATATATATATATATATATATATTACATAGGATATAATATATATATATAAATATATAATATTATATATATATAATATATATATATATATATATATTATATATATATATATATATATATTATACTATATATCAGAGCTGGGTAGTATTTAAATACAATAAATCCTAATAATTGTATTTAAGTAAACTACCAATAAGATGGGTTTAAATTACAGTATTTAACATACTTTTCAAAGTTTTAATATTACTATATATATATCTAAATGAAAAAGGCCTTGTAAATATATTTAAAACTCTAAGAAAAATTTGGTGAAAACATGTCCATTTCTTGTTTTCGACAAAAATAGATTGCACGCTATGTTGAAATTTTTTCTTTGATGAATTACAAAATCAAGTTGCATCACTGATATTGGGGCGGATGGTTGTTGCATAGTGGAGTAATATCTTTTATCTATGTGGTTGAGCCACTTTTTTTTATTTATTTTTTTTTTTTATACCAGCATGGCATTCAGTGATGGGAAATTTAATTAATCCATTAATTGCCAGGAAATACTTTAAAATAGCAAATAAAAACCTGTTATACAAACTAAAATGTCACTCTGTGTACTGTGCATTAAACGAAATATCACAGCGAGCCTGATGCTATAAATAATCATTACAAAATGTGTGTGTATGAAATTTTCCAATTGGGAGTCGCGGAGTCAGAATTCAGTTTAAAATATTGGACTCTTAGAGTCGAAGTCGGGTCAGTTTGTTTTTAATTTGACTGCTGGGGTCGGAGTCGGATATCAATTTATTTTTTTTGACTCCCCATCTATGCTCAATTGTAACATTCAAATCTTACTTTTTTCTTTAAGCTTCAACAAGAAGATCTTCTCTTTTTCTCAGCCAGTCAAAATATTTAGTGCTATCAGGCTAAAGACAAGACCACCAGACCAGAAGTTGGTAGAAAAAAGGGTTAGGTTACGTTAAAGACTGACCACCAGAAGTTGGTAGTGAAAAAGGAATAATGGAACAGGGGGATCTTGATGGAATTTATAGTATACCTTGCAAGAATTATGATAAAAAAATATCCAGCGATGAGCAAATTCTTGTCAGGTTTGTTCCCAACCTTGTCCACTGAAAGTGATAAATTACTGCTTTTCAAGGCCTATATTGCCAGATGAATATTGAAATTAAAATTATAAACAGAAATATGTCTATTCTCAAAATTAATTTACTGGTTATGAGTTCCTATGCTTTGATGAAAAATTGTGATTAAATTAAGATTTTAAGTCTTTGAGTACTTATAATTAATATATTTAAAAAAAATTTTGGTAAGAAAGCACAAGGATCAAATATATAAATCTAAAAAATTTTTCCTCATTTTTATTGGAGGGCGTGTTGTTCTTCCATCATGACCAGACTGGAAAAAGTTGTAGATGAAGAGAGGGAGTACCTGAAGGAAAGGGGATAACCCTATTGTTAAAAGAGAAAAAAATTAAAAACAAAAATGAATATAAAAATTTTGCTGTCACCCAAAAAATTTCTTTGTGGCCTCATATACACAGAGAATGAAATTTATTTTATATTTTTAATATAGCAGTTTGGAAAATATTTTTAGACAATGAGTTTATCATTTTGGTGTATAGAATAGCAATTTTATGGGACCAAAATTGTTTTGCTACTTAGGTTAGGCTATATAAGATCACAAATAAATTAACATAACGAGAGAATAGACTAAATAAATAGTATAAATAGTGGTACTTTCATATTACATATACTTAGATATGAAAAACAATTGATTTTAAATATAACCACTCTTTTCATATATCCATGTTTTACATATACTGGTTTTTGTTTGTTCTTTTGCGGACATTCTTTCCCATCATTGTGAATCCATTCTTTGATCACGAGTGAGTATATCTTGGTAATATTTACTCTTAGTGGCATTTTAATTTATCTGTTGGATCTGTGAGTATGTGGTTGTGAGTATTACTATGATACTTAGATATTTAAAATCTATTATATTTATTTTATATAAATTTTATACTAATTTAAGTATATTAACTAATTATCTATTATTATAAATAATATATAAATTATTTATATATTATTTTTATTAATCTATATATAAATATGACAGTCATGTATAATTATCATAACGTAGAGACCTGATATATAACCCAACATTGGTTTATGATTTAGCTTTAGTTCAAGCTTAATATATGTCTCCAGTCTATTAAAGATTATTGTATGATAATATGTTCATGTTATAAGAGTAAATCACTACTACTTATTATTATGTTATATATATTGTTTTATTTATTATGTATATTATATATTTAAGGAACAAAGGTTGCCATTATATCTCCCAACAAAAGTATTTTTTAGAATTGTCCAGATATTTGGAGTGTTAAAAAAATAAGTTTAATTTGGTGACATTTTTTCATGGCTTATTAGAGCCCCAATACTTAGCGAGATGACGTGATTTGTAAATCTCTAAATGTTTTGTAGACAGTATTGAGCTTGATTTTTAAGACTGATCATAAGATAACGTAGTTTTGTAGACTATTCAGATTTCATGATTTATAAATGCATATTTGTATATTAAACTCTTAATTTCTCAGCTTGTATAATATGGAGGTATTCGAATTTATGTGAAGATGCTAGGGGCTAGGAACATCTGAGTAGAGATGTTTTTGTGTGGTTAAGTATTAGGTAATTGTATGTTTTATAGTGTACAGACTGGTCGCTTATGAGTATTTTTCTGTTTTACATTATGTCTGTTCTTCTTCTTGTTTCTTGTTACTCTGTGAGCTTTATTTTATTGATTATTATTTAATACTAACGTTAGTGTGAGATGTTATTATTTAGTGAAAATTACCTTATTCATATATTATCCTTTGCTGATCGACTCTCGCATATGAGTGTATTGATTCAGTCAGGATATTCAATATCGTTGAATTGATATGACATTTTATTATTATTATCTTTAGTCTTATTGAGTATATCATTACTCTGAGTGTTATTTTTAATTTTATATTCATATGAATGAGGATGGACATTAATATATTTGTAGAGTATTGATTATTTTTATTTATTGAATTATTCTGTTAATTATATATTATTGTAGTATTTTCTTATATTTTTACACTGATCTCATTGCCATTCATTATTATTTGCTGAGCTGCGTGTTTTGAAATTTATTGGATTATATTATATTTCGAGTCCAGTATTGCTATATTTTACTTCAGTAAGATTTTATATTTTTTTAATAATTTTAAAATGATCGTATATTCGTTTATTATAATCGCAATCTATATAATTATTTTGAATTATGCTATTATTATAAAATTCATGTCACTGGCTATTCAAGATAGTATAGTCTGATCACTTACTTTACCTAATTCACTATATAAAGCTTAACTCATAATTCTATTGCATCGTATTAAATATTTAATAACGGTCATATATATTATTTTATATGTATTAATTATGTATATAAAATATATAATATTATGTAAAATTATAAATAAAGAAGAAAGATTCCTGGGTAATATAATATAGTATTAGTATTTATATATTAAGAGTTAAATTTAAATGAATTTTTAATAATTAATTTACAATAATCGTAGTGAGGTGTAGTGAATCTAATATTTTGTGGGATTTAACCACAGATCAGCTGTAGTCACATAATATAAACTATTGAGAAAATCACAATATCCCACTATCTAAGTACTAACTAATTATTAAATACAAATATTGTCAACAATTCTCAATCTTAGATTTCGGTACTAAATTTTATTTTTTCCCTTTGTGCTGTGAGTACATATACTATTATATAGCCATTATTAACTGTAGGTTAACAAACCTCATTAACATTAAACTATAAAATATAGATAATTTATAGTCTATCTACCTCTAGTGTATATAGCACTTAGACTGTACGCTTCATAATATATGTGGCGATCTAATAATTTTGATATGATGACGAGTGAGCATTGTGAGGTATGATAGTCATATGTATGTCATAGAACGAAATGATGATGTTTCGTATTAATGAATGGAATAACAACATGTGGGTCTTTAGTTCTGCGTGATCATTAGAGTTTAGTTGGTTAATGACCGATATTTTTTTAATGAGATAAATATATTTATGCAAAGACTTATGAGGTCATATAATGTGAGCAAAATTGGCAAAATACATTTTTGCAATATGTGATTCTATTAAAGACATTATATTATACTTTAACTTACTTCGTAATATGAGGATTGAGATATATTTTAGTAGTTGAGTATACTTGAACATCATTTGTAATTACGAGTATAATAAAGGCCTTATCTTATATACTCACAATCTACACGATAGGGTGATCACTTTATTACCTTCGCGAGATAATAAAAATGCTGACAATGTTTTATGATAACTATGTTATGATAAATATTTAGCAATCTGTTATATTTCTTTCATTCATCACACTTCTTTCTTAATCGTAATCAATACATGCGGGGATGATAATAATATTAGTGACATTATAGGTGGTAGTGACTTAACCCGCGTTTATTCACATTGATTCCTTCTAATTTGGCTATGTATATTATGATTAACGTTTTTCTCATCGTTGTCGGTTAGAGACAATTAGCTTGCCCTGGTCGCATTGACCGGTCTTGATTGCTATTAATAAGTTTTTTATTATGCCTATTCTTTTCATATAAAGAGTGGTGACTAATTAATTATAAGATAATCGTGCACAGTTGCGTGCGAGCAAACGATATAGTCGATGTTGTAGGTGGAGGTCAGAACCTAGAACCGATTATGTAGCCCTGTCTCTTTAAGCTCCGCCTTAAGATTCCGCCCATTGAAGTAATGGGGCATACTTTCTTTCTCACCCGGAACCTCGAACAAATGGAGAGTAAAGGGATTAATAAGAGGTAGGGATATCTGTAATAGGTGTCTCTGATTAACTAAAGAAAGAGGGGTGTGTATAATTATGTGATAAGGTATAACGGGTATACTAGTGTGCAATTCAGTGTGAGAGATCACATAGGAGTACGCGTTGATATTTCTGAATGTATAAGTCATGTTATGATCAATGAGGATAGCGGGCGTGATGTGAGTATCTCGAAAGAGATTTGGAGGAATAATCTATTGCGCAGAACATGTGACACGAGTGAGGATTACATATGAGGATTATGTTCATGTAGTTGAGGATGAGATCTCTCTTAAACACTATTGAGTTATTACTATGTGTAACACTCTCATGACCTTGCTTTAGACGGCCCAAATCGAAGACTACTATTGAGTCTTGCATCAATAATCTGAGTGCGAGATCAATGTCGATGAGGTACAGACTTGATATCTACCAACGATATTACATGATATATACTATTAAGTCTTTGTCAAAATTAATAAAGTGTAGGTAAAATTGCCTATGCTCATGCATGGCATGATGGAACAGTCACTTCATTAGTATTAGCTTCAGTGCATATATATTTATTAACTTTTGACTGAAGTTTCTCAGACTATATGAAAAACTTTTCTGTTACATTATTTTGTTTTAATATTATAAATCATCCATTATTTTTTGTGGATTATTTTTCCTTTTATATTACATACGGTCTGAGTGAGTGACACACTATGAGAGTCCTATATATCTGGGTTAGTTTCTTCTCTAGAGAGGTTATCTTCCAATCTACTCAATACTATTCAAGGGCTTATCATAGTACGATTTAGCTTCATATATTAGTGGCTATCCTTTCTCCTTAGCTAACGCCATATAGCTACTTCATAATTCCTCCATAGTGATGGTCCTTTAATACACACCTTCTCATGCATTAGAGAACTAAATTTAGTCCCTTATACCTACATTATTATCTCCTAAATATCAACACGGCGCGGCAGGAGCTCAGATAGAATAGAGAATATATCAGTGAGTTGCATATCATGGGCTAAATAATAATAAATACTTCTCAGCTGTCTGGCAGATGCTAATTTAATTACATTACTTGCATATTCATTCATACTTTGATTTAATATAGATACTGGACTGAGCTTATTGATTTCAAACTTAAACTGTATTTCTTGACCACCTACATTTAAGTGAACATAGTTACGTCCTCTTAACATCTTTAGTGATGCCTATATTACAGGTAATCAATCGGAAACAATTCCTGTAATAGAGAGTGACTATTGTATACTATTGTATAATCTCTACGTAAATACCTTTTATAGACTATACCCTTAACGTACTAAACAACATATCCAATTAACGTGTTTTATAAATATGCACACTACTCAGCTCTCACAAGCGCCACCTGAGCTCAGATAGAATACTCACCTCAGCTAATATTTACTACGATACTGGCCTTTCCCTTTCCTTATTTCTTTTGGTTGTCTTCCTTTCACACTCTATCTATCAGATTTCGCGCTATTCCATCAGCCTTAGCCTAATAAGCCTTCTTTCCGCACCTATGGTTATTTAATTCCTCATTCTCAAAGTTTTGGCTTCTGGGCCAATTCTTCATTTTTATGTGAGCTCACTTCCTAATCATTAATACTCTGTCACTTTATTTACGCAATCTACTATACACTGGTCTGTGATAGTCCCCTTTTCTTATGAGCATTTTTCCCTCCAGTAGCTTATATATTTCTAAAGAGTGACCTTTTGAGCTATTAACCTATAGTAGGAATCGTTTTCTCTTTAAGGTATTATATGATATTATTTCACGTCTATCATAGTGGATATTCTAGGGCATAGCTAACAAATGTTTTTTAGGAGAGATCAGACTGAGTACTATTTGAGTGATTATCTTTATTGATTCATATAGTTATTCTTTCATCTCTTATTATGAGTAAGAAGAAATTTTAATATTTAAATAATAGACTTATTAATTTATCGCACTTACGTATATCTACAAGTTATATTAGCATGTATCTCATGTAATCGTTTGGATAAACTATTATTGATGTTGACTATTATGTATTAATTATACATAATGTATAATAAATAGTACTATTATTGGAACTACTTAAATTGATATATCTCAATATTTAGTATTAGTGAATGTATGCTTTTTATATGATGTAAAAATACTTATTTATTCTATTAATAATGATAAAAAATTAAATATATTATATATTGATTATATTTTATAGATATATATAAATATATATATATACGCTTTATTATATTTATTCTATTTAACGTATGAACGATTTTATGTTATTAGTAGTTGTTAGTATTATGAGTTTATGATATTCGAATCTTTGTCTTGGCGTAGTATATTATACTGCATTTATTTGGTTAATCTATTTATTGCATCTGATATTCATAATATATCATAATTGAATTATGTTGATGATGATTAGGTAGTTGATAAATACATTAAATTTATAAATATATATTCTTATTGGATAAATAATTTCGCTTTTAAAAGTAAATTTAATAACAACTAAACATTATTTTCTGAGTAAACACTTCATAACTGAAATAGTAATTTGATTTGATGTATCTTCATAACTTTAGAATATTTGGTTTCAGCTGGCTAATGGTTATTGTTCGAGTTTGAAAATCAAGGAAGTTATAAATGTGTGCGATTCGTAATATCATAATATTAGTTCGATTAGCTTCGTTTTTATACGGCTCAAACGCAACTTTAAAGCAGACCATATCATATTTATGGGATATAACCATGGTCACATACTTGCTAAGCTCCCTATGAAAATCTCCATAAATCTTGCAAAGTGAGAAGTTCAAATGCTAGATAGTGTCTCTAGTGCTTCATTAAGTATAAAGCAACTTCACGTTTTTCAAGCTTTTTAAGGTCCTCATAACTTCATAAAGTGTTCTCCATATGAAAAGTCTATGCAAACGTTATTTACCATTTCTTGCTAAGTCACCACTGCATGAGCTATTTGCGAAAATTCTAGTTTAGCTTACATATGGTAATTCGAAAACAAATAATGTTTCATTTGAATGAAGTTTATATATTTTTAAATTTTAAAAAAATCAATTGTTTATACTAATTATAGTCATTAATGTTTCTATGCAAATATGCTGTGTGATCAGTGGTAGTATATATTAGTATAATGATATATATATTACTGCATATTTATTTATATCCATAGTGAGTGAGTGTGAGATATATAATTGTATTAATTTTTGAGTTATTAACTATATATGATGGTGTGTTTGATTTTATATTATTATATGTGTGATAGCAAGGAAAATTGAGCGGGAGACTATCTATCTATTCTTAAATTATTCTTGTATGTAGTATGTAGTAATTATATTTAATATTTAATTTAAAAATTAAGTCACTCCGATCTTGAATAAGTGCATAAAATTGTTGCAATAATTTATTAATTATTAATCTTTAAATGTTTACTATTTGTACTAATGAATTATTCTTTACTTCATCTTGAAATAGCCTGGGAAATGTTTATGTATCTTATATTAATTATTATTAATTTGATATATTTTTCATGACGGTTAATATAATTTTTTATTATGATTGATTGGAGATGATTATATCATCTAGTGCCGTCTATAATGTCGATGAGACACACTTATCTACGTCTGGTGTGCACGAGGTCATTATGTCTCTCGGCAAAAGGGCTGACAATCCTTACTGACATTTTTTGATCAACAACATTTTCGCTATACGACGAGTCACAGTAAAGGTTGGTACAGGCGCTTCTAGTGAAGTCACGACTCGAGAGATTTAATTAATGAACTGTAGATAGTATATGAAGAGAGTTATCTATCTACTAAACATGTGAATCCCATGAAACTTTTTTTATATTCGATACCTTTGTCATATAACATATGGAAGATTGATAATAATTCATAAAATTTTCAAAATTTGATTTGGTAATTAACTAAGTCATAATTTTTATTGTATAGGTGCCTGTAAAAATCTGATGTAGTAGACATAAGTGTTAGCAGAGCTAATAATCATAAGATGTAGGACGATATTATATATTTGGTAGGGAAGTACGGTAATGTTAGTGATGTATTATTAGATAATTTATATATAATATAGCATATATACTATATATATTATATATATTAATATAATATCTATTATATATAATATATTATATTCTAGTTTATATTTTATATATAATAGTATTATATTATTATTACTTATGTATTATGCGATTTGGACAAGGGACCCACTACTACTTATTTACACACTAGGAATGCTTATGCATTTAACTACGGTTGCACCTGTTCTGTGGCCTATGCCGTAAATGCGTCGATCTTTAATAGTCTGTATTAATTCTGGGTTATTTTTGTAAATGTTTAAGCATGAGAAAATGAAGATAAGGATTTAGAATCTAATGAGGTGATGTATTGTTTAATTTATCGATAGGGTGGTTAAATTTTAAAATGTGTATTCGTGTGCAATTAGCGTTGATGAACTTAGAGAGAAAGATATAAACTAGGAAGTCTTTCTAGGTATGGAGCGAGTGTTGTAATTATGTGTGGTGAGGGTGTGAGTTTGCGAGTGCTGCGCAGCAAAATTGGTGTAGATCATTCTGACGTATGGTGCTGGAAGTAAAGACGAGTTTAGAGAAGGGGGAGAAGGAATATGACAATTCTCATGTTGGTGTTAGACATATATGTTTCAAGCAACGATCTATAGGAGTAAGTTTTAGACTGAGTAAGGAGGAGAGTGTGCGCTATGCGGCAAAATGACCGCGACTCTTTATAGTTTGTTGACCTTTTGGTCGTGAACGCGGGGATTCGGAGAATATTTTTTGAGCTTTTGAGAATTTTTACCTGACTTGACTGTATGTTGGCGCTTTCACG
The DNA here is from genome assembly GCA_015478945.1 of Trachelipus rathkii. NCBI lineage: Eukaryota > Metazoa > Arthropoda > Malacostraca > Isopoda > Trachelipodidae > Trachelipus > Trachelipus rathkii. Next base: position 21,991 of record JABUQX010064551.1, read on the forward strand.
GGCTTTGTGATTTTGGTTTGAGAGCGGTGTTCTTTATCTTTGTGTTCAGAGACCAACCCTTTAGGTCTTCTTTTCTTGATTATTGGGTCACATTTTGCCCAAAATTATTACTTATCCGCCTTGTCCTTTTAGGGAAGTCGATTTTTTGAGACCCTAATTTTTTGAGAACCCTAAATTTTTTTGAGACCCCGCCTAATTTTTTGGCAACCCTCAAATTTTTTTGGCAACCCAAATTTTTTGGCAACCCTTCGAAGAAGGGTTGCGCAAACGGTTGCGTCAGCAACCGTGTATACGTATTGCCCCCTATTTTAAGCCCCCTAATTTCTATATCGAACCAATTTCTTCGATCGTAGGAGTTTTGACGCCACGTTTAGAAGTTATTTTTGGAGCTACTTTTTGGTACTTCCATGGGTCAATGGTTTTGACACGCAACTTCTGAATTTTCGACACAAAGCTTCCTTTGTCTGTCCATGGGTCAATTTTATTGACACCCGTAATAAATTTTCGATCAAAACCCTTTGGTGGATTGAGTGGGTCTAAATTTATTTGCGCACTTGGTTAATTTTTTGCCTGTCCTTTGGTCTTCCGATCGGAGTCTATTTTGACCCACCTAAATTCTTCGCGATCAAACCCTTTGGTATTCTCGGCATTGGGTCAATTTTTGCCCACGGTAATTTTTATCTTCCTTTTTAGGGGCCTAGCCCTATTTTTTGATGTCTTTACCTTGTTTACCATGATATTTCGCTTGACCTTGCCATAAGTCCATGGGTCAGTGGCAATGATGTTTGGCTTCCATGGTAATATTGTTTAAGTTTTCCATAAGATTATCTAAACATTACATAAGATTAACTTATACATTGTTTTAGTTTACTTTGATTTTCACTTGAACATGCCTTGAGCAGTGTACGAGGTAATTTTTTGACCACGGGTTAATTGACAGTTTTATCTCGTCTATAAGGACATAGCCCTTTTTTGATTGTCTTAACTGTTTGATCATGAGTGATATCCTAGCCTTGACCCTGTCATACTACCGCTGGGTCAATTTTGACCACGCTAACTTGATGGCTTTGATGGTTCCAACCACCGTAAGAAAGTCGGGTAGGATGTTCTATTTATGTTCTATGAGTATTTAGATGAGTGCCAGGGTGAGTGCAGGTGAGTGAAGTAAGTGCCGAAAACTGAGTCAATGAGTTGCAAGTAGTGCAATGGGAGTGCTCAATGTGAGTGCCACTAATTATGTGCCTTTGCAGTTGTATGTGGCACACTAGAGTGCCAACTGAGTGCCTGTTATGTTTTCGATATAAATTGACATGTTTTGTGGCCTCGGCCGAGCGCATGAAATAGCCCTAATATGGGGTGTCTACCCCTATTTATATTTGTTTTTTATAAGGTATTTGAGATTCGCACTTGGTGTTCCACATACAATCATGCTAGGAATAAACTGTTTTACATGAGTTTGTATTTTTTCGTGAGGACAACATATGAGAGTGTATCGGCACACTATGCACACTTAGGATGTTGTAGTAGCTTACACTGTTTCCCTCCTAGACACTGTTTGAGTATTTTAAGCCATGATACTTCAGCTTCTCATAATCTCTCGCAGCAGATGCACTTACACTTTTATTCGAACTTGTGCAGGAGAACACGCCGATATGTTTGTTTATGCTCGTTTCAAAACATTAAATGGCGCTAAGTCAGCAATTTCTCGAGAGTGAGGATTGTTCTCTTAGCTCGAGAGGAGAGGTGCGGCTTCTAGCATGATTGCGTTTTAGCCAAGCTTTGGATGGCTGCATCATAATGCCTAGCATTGATGCCTCAACTTTTGAAGGTAATCTTTGATGACGTCAAATCCTTGAATGGGCCGTCAGTGCATATTTTTGAGTAGATCTTTTGTATTCATGATTCATCTTTGATGAAATCACTTTGATGGCTCATCTCTACGCCACATCCACATCGAAAGAGTTTAATATATAATGTCTTCACCTAGTTGAGTAAAACTTTAATTGGAACGGAACCAGGGCGGGCGAGAGAATAGCGAACCTTCGGTTGCAGCCGCGGATCGAGACCATATGCGCATGTTAGCCCGTGCAAGGCGTACCTGGGAGGGAGTGCGGATTTGCGCCGATTGGTGCCGCGCGCGGTGCTGGTGGCGACGCGGGGCGCGATCCTTCGCAGTAAGCGCCCGGTCGCGGTGCAGCCCGCAGGCGCAATAATTTCGCGTAACCGCCGGGGGAGAGGCTAAGCCGCGTGCGCCCCGCAGGCGCAATATTCCTGCGGAAATGAAAAATATATACTATTATTCATTCATTTTTATTAAATTTACTTAAACCATTATTTAGTTAATTATTTTTCTAGAATATTTAATCTATGAGTCATTCATTTTTTTTTCATACATAAACATTTTGTTATTAAATATTTAAATTTTTTCGCGACCTAAAATGTAACTGCATTGACAGACGATCTTTTATATTTTTTACGAAATCAAGTATTTTTGTGGTTAATTTATATTTTAAATAAATTGTATTGTACAGAAAGCGTTAGGGCAAAAGTGTCTGATAGTAAATTTATCATTGTGTGTAAAATTTTACTACAATTACTGTAGACGAAAACTTTTATTAAAAACAGGATATTCATTTTAACTTTAGACAAGTATAGCGCCTTATAGAAGAGTAAAGCAGTAAAGATCGAGTAGAAGGTGTATGCCGCCGCATCCACCTTTTGAGGGGGGGATTGAAGTATGCTTTTGGTTTTTACTGCTTTACTTTGCTTGTGAACTCATGTTAATTTTATTTCACTTTGAGCATTTTGGAGGACATCATGTTTGACGATTTTCGCTTTTGCTTTTATCTCATATCGTGTTAGCTGCTATTATAAACTCATATAATTTATTAAGTTCATTACCTCTTGCACTCTTCTTAATTGCCAAAGAGGTGTGCCGGTTATGCAACTGGCTAGTAATGCATTTTTATTTTTAATTCTTTTAGGATTTACTGCTTTTAAGCTTTCCCTGAGTGTTTAAAACTGCTTTTAACTATATGTTTTACTGCTTTACTTCATATTTATATCTTTATAACAGTGTACATTTCGTATTTACCTTAAAGCAGAATTTTGTCTATGTAAGGTGTGAAAGGTAGAGGTAGTGGACCTGACACGAGAGGGGAGGATTACGTTTTGCTGTTATGATTTTACATGTTTTAACTAGCTTTTTACATTTTCTTGTCGTGTTAGCTGCTTTAACTCTGCTTAACTGGCTTTAACATTTCTGCTTTAAACACGCTGGCTTTTATAACTATCTGCGTGTCTATTTTACACTGTGGTGTGTTAAATTGGTGTTTAACTTGTTTTTAACTCATATATTTATTAAGTTCATTGAATGTTTTCTAGTATAGGTTATTGTTTGAATATAATTTTGTATTTATATTTATTCTTTTTTATTCTTTTTTATTTTTTTTTATTATTTTACTTTTATTATTATTTTATTTTTTGTGTTAATACTTTGTGGTGTGAATTTTTTTTATTCGTGTTTTTATTTCTGTATTATTTTATTTTTTATTATTTTAAGCACTTTTATTATTTTTATTTTTTATATTTTTTTTAGTGAATTCTTAGTGTTATTTACTTCATGCCTAATGTTATTATTATTTGCTAAGAATAAATGACACACCCGCACACACACACGACAACACACACACACATGCATTGATTGGGACACAACACAGAGCTTACGAAGACAGCTTGTTAGTTTTGTGGAGTTGGTTACCACATCATTTTAAAGCCATGTTGGGAAATCTGGGTAGGCACGTACACTTACACTGTACAACACATTCTCGTATGGACAATGGGTATGAAACACGTATGCAATATTGCAGTTACACTTTACCTTATAGAACTTACATTTAATCACTTATAAATTCACACACACACACAACACAGATTTAAACTTTACACAGATTTATCTTACACTCACCCAGTATTTACTTACAAATCCACACACAACACGACACAGATTAACTTACACACACATACAGATTTACCTTACATTCTCACTTTACAGATTTACTTCAACACACAGATTTACTTACACCACAGAGATTACCTTTGTTACTTTCACCACGCAGCTGAGTTTAATGGCACTCCCAAAGCCAAACACATTTTATGATTTAGCTTACACACACAGATTTTACTTACACTCACAAGAAAGTGTTACTTACACACACACACACACACACCACACACACACACACGCAGCACTCACTTACACACCGCACACACGATTTATAGCAGCCACTCACTTACTTAGTATACGAACCGTAGTTATTAAAAATTTTATGCCTGCGTTACAACTGTCCAGGTATTTTTATAAAAATATAACTAAAATTATTAACTAAGTTTCTGTAAAACTTCACTATAATAAATCAAATCATTATTTTGAACAAGAATTTATTATTAACTGTTAATACTTTTTGGTTTATAAGGTTTATAAGGTTTTAAACAACCTACGCTTTTTTTTAATTATATTATTATTATTTAGGTGAGAGAATTTTATGAAATTTTTTGTGGAGAGAACATATATTTTTACGTGGGGAGGTTTGTACCTTAAAGCAATAGATCAGAAAATCAGTAAGGGTCAGCCTTCCTACATACCGTTCTCTTGCAGCCCTCTACATCAAGCTATGCCATGGTTTTGTTCTATTGACTTAGCTAGAGTTTAAAGTCATCTTTATTAGTTACGATGTAATTAGTTAAGCTATGTATAAAAATACACAAAATAAGCTTTCTTGCTAACATTTATACTATTGCTCATTTCTTATTTAAAAATCATTCTTAAGTTTTTTATTTAAAATAACAATTATTCTCTTACATTTATATTCGCTTCGATGTTAATTAAAATAATTTCAAGTTTTTTAAATATTGGATTTTCTTTATTATTATCTATTGCTACAGGGTGACAATATTATCATTACACGTTAGGAAAACTACACAACACCGCACATCGTTACAGTACAAGACACTGCTCCTCTTTCTCTGTAAAATCGTTTAAGATTAGCTATTTTTAGCCTAAATTTAGGATAAATCTTTTTGAGTACCAGCGCGGGCAGAATGTTTAGGCCTACTTCCAATCAACATAGTGAGTGATTATCAAACTGACATTTTTCGCTTGTTAAAAATTGTTTTGTGATGAACAATTGATTAACTGAAGACTGTTTAGGCGCATAGAAATTTAGGCTAATAATTTCGGAGTGAGATTGTTTGTATTATCGAGGCTTTGGTAATTAGAAGCCTACATAGGTGAGCCAGGTTCAATAAGTAATTCCTTAGTGAGTGGACAGAATCAGAGACTGAGATGTTTAATTGTGAGTGGTGTGTGAAGTATTAATATTTTCTATTAACTTGTAAATATTTTAAAGTGGATCGGTAAGACTCTTTGATCAGGTAAGAAGGAAATGTTTACTTTCTTGTGAGTGGACGGAGTAATCTTTATCTCTATATAGCCTCGTATGTGATTGGTCGAGCAATTTCATTTTTATCGCTTTTTCAGTTTAAGGTATGAAAAAATCATGTTATTTCAATATCACTAGAGGCCCGGGGAGTTGGTTTATTTTTAGGAGCTCGGTTAAGATACATAGTTAAATATTTATTTAGATTAAGTGTAAACGATTGAGTAGGATGGGGGGATTATTAGAGTTTGTTACCATCCTATTTTGTGTATGTAAATTCTAATAATCATACTATAGACTTACAATTATGTTATATATATATAATAATATATATATATATATATAATATACGTACTATACTATAGTTTAGGGTAACACAAGTTGGTAAATTTATTTGGGATATAAATATATATATATTATAAGTACATTATATTATATATAAATATGTTATTATTCTAATTACTAGTAAAATCTAGAATATTAAATCTTGTATAGATAATGATAATTAATTTGTTTAATGTTGGGTCTAAAGTTTAATGATATCCTTATTTTTTACTTTCTAAATAATATTGTAGAAAATGTGTAGTTAAGGAGTATTTGAAATGAGAATTTAACATTGGCTCCGGATATGAAAAATACGCTTATATTTATTGATAACCTTAAGACCAAAAGCGATAGAAATTAGGATTCTCGACAAATTCAGCATAGCGGAGGTCATATAGGAGATGAGAGTGATTACTCCGTCCACTCATCAAGAAGGTAAACATTTTTCCTGTTCATTACCTGATCAAGAGGATTTACCGAGTCGCAGCATGGTTTCGAGTTTTGAAATTATTTTTCTATGGGAATAATACATTGAGATTATTCTCGATTTCTGTTGTTAAATACTGTTATTATTTATCTTTGTGACTTTGGTGTAATTTCTACAGGTAAGTGTATAAATCTCGCACTCTTGTGTATTGAGAGTGAGACTATTAAGTTCGAGGTGCACTAGATATTTTGAGCTTCTGAACAGCTGTAGAGTTAATTTGCAACACTCACGAAAATTATTAACAGATATATAGTTGTCGAGGTTTGGAGTTATAGTGATTAGGTGTTATATGACATGTGGTGTGAGTAAATTAGGCTTAGGTTCGAGCCCCGGGTACAAAATGTTAGTAATTTCTATAAGGTTTTAGGGCTTAGAGGGCGTATATTTGTGATCTCATTATTTTTCTACCCACATTATTACATGAGATAGAGCGTCATATTGTTCGTTAGATCTGTAACGAGTTGCGGGTATAGTTGGTGTTTTCTCGAGTGTGTTGGAGTCTGTCTTGACTGTTTTGAACATTAGATTTATAAATAAGAATCCGCAATTATTTAAAAGCTTGTGAAATAGTGTATTATTTCCTTTCTGTAGGACGTCATGAAGGCTTTGTGTCTGTGGAAGTAAATATGTTATTTTTAATAGTAGCACTTATGGAAGTGGATGTTTTGTAAATTAAAAATACTGGTTGTTTTAGTCTAGACAGGAAGATAGAACTTTAGTGTTATTTGAATTATTTTTATACATATTAACAATGAACTAGAGAAGATTAGCGAGGTAAGAGAGGCAGTAAAAGATGTTCAATGAGATAGATATATGTCGAATGGCATATGCTATATGGTAGTAGTGTTGGGTTAAGGGGTGCTAGGGGCCTGACCTTACTGATGTATCTATTTAGTGGTGCTTATACGGTACGTAAAATGGTGATATGTCATTTTTTGAAATAATACAGAGCTCTCTTAGATAATATATGTCTCTTTATCTATATGAGTATATTATTTATTAAACTTAGATATACAAAAAATTTGTATATAAGAAAGAAATGTATTAACATTTGAATGAGATGAAAGGTTTCTTTGGTTCCATAGGAGAGTATAGAGTGATTTGAGTTTAGTGGTATAAGAAGATTTAAGAAACTCTTAGTTATATGGGATTTTTTAGTCATATTGAATTGAGTAATATAAATGTACGTGTTCAATTAAAAACATAAAATGTATTTTAATAAATTATAACGGTGGTGTACTCAGAGTTAGTCAGTAGTGGCTGGATTGAGTGTCTCGCGGTGTGTGATAGTGGCTCGTTAAGATGAGTGTGCGGTTAGAATGAGGTGTGTGTGTGAGTAGTCGATTGTGAGTGAGTCTGTGATTGTAATGCTAAGAAAATGTGAGTGGTGAGTGGTTATGAGTGAATGTGTGTGTAGGTATGTATTAGTCTGCTCGTTTGTGGTGTGAGAGTAGGAGATTTGTGTCGGTGGAGTGTATAGTATTACTCGGATATGACGGTCTAAATTTTGTTCTGTAATGGATATATCAGATGGATGTGCTTGATGTATTGAGTTGTAAGAGTAAACTCTGTTGAGTGCTACAGTAACTTTCTTTGTCTCGTGCTAAGTCACATTGCTATGATATGTAGAGATGTGTGTGTTGTACAAGATAATGCGTGTGGTTGAGTTTACGGACGATCGTTAAGTATATATCTGTGTAAGCATACATATCTGGTGTGTGTGTGTGTGGTTTCCTTGTACCTTTCCCAGGAAAACTTCGAGGCTGTGTGATCGGATACAGGATAGATTAGTGGTCTTTTTGAGATAATTGGCACTGTGATTCGTATAGAGCACATTAGTGGAATGGTTCGTGTGGTCTCAATAAAAGTCGTAAGGTGTGTGTGAGATCGTGTGTGTTTCTCTCGATGTATGTGTGTGGAAGTGTCGATGTGTGCTGAGGGTGAGATAACTCGTGTGTTTCTAAACGTCACTTCTGTTGTTGTCATTAGTGCTAGTATTAAATATACAATTAGCAATATATTATATTCCCTTTGCAAATAATTTAAGTAACATAATAAATTCCCATTATCATAAATTTAAACACAGTGCCCAAATAATATAAAAAGTAAAAAATAATAAAATAAACACTATACAGAAAGAATGTAAGAGATTAGTTGATAATAGAACCAAAACAGAGCTACATCAGCATAAGCAGTTTATGTTAACCAAAGATAAGATGAAATTTTATATGAAAGATGTAGACTTTTATATATCATTAAAGATGAATAGGGTTGAATATTATAATAAGATCATATAGAGAGTAAATAAAATATCCCCTTTAAAACAGTATTAAAACACAACATCAATTTAAACATAATGTTACTAAATATATGAGTCTCCACACGTAAAACGTCTGAATATTGCTATATTAAAAACCTGTAATTGGGACGAAGGAAAGCTTGCCTATCAACATAAAAGACAAGAACGTTATTTATGCTTCATTCTCAATTCAGTAATATCGTCTCTCGCCACGTAAATTCCAGACAAGCCAATCCAGCCACGTATAATAGGGTCATCAAAACAAAAGCTAAACATAATTGTCAATTGATGCAAGTTACTCTACACACTCTACTTCTTTTATTTACTTCTTTATTATATCCCTCTTGCTTAAGGTAGTAACATGTCACAAGAAAGGGTGTAATTGTTTCACAGAGCTAGTAGTAAACCTATTGAGATTAATCAGCTCAGGTGATCAAACATAAAGTTCAATAACTCGCAGTAAAGCAGTAAAACTCTCAAAATTCGCCTATCACTCATCTCCCTATGTCCTTTGCCTAGGCTCACTTACCTCTTCTACTTCGATTTATTTCTCTGCGATTTTTTACTGCTCTTATGTGTATGTAATGTTAATAATATATCTTCAGTTCTGTTTACAAGGTCCCACGTAATCCACATATTGCGTTAAAGCAGTAAACATGATTGCTTAACAAGCCCAGTAAAAACTTCATGAGTTACCAGCAGTAAAAGGCAGTATTTAAACAAAAAGCATACTGTTATACTATCCCCCTACGTGTTAGGTAAACACCTCTATTTGATTTTACTGCTTTAATATTTTTTTTTCTTCTGCTTTAAGGTATGTAATGTTAATGTTTCTAATAAATTTCGTACGTTGTAGTAAAATAAAATGATTATGTATATCAGACACTTTTGCTTTTTCTTCTTACATACAATTTTTCTAAAAAATTTATTTTAATTAAAATGCATATTTGAGTTGCCAATTTGAAGATGTCTGTAATGAGTTACGTTTTAGGTTCGCGAATAATGTTTTTTAATAAAATGTTTTAAGTATGAAATAAAACATGAATGACTCGAGTATCTTGAAAAGCAAAATATTCCAATGTGAAAGGAAGACTCAAAAAATGAATTGACTTTACTGGAAACTTTATAGAAGGAACATTCCGAAGAAAGATGTCGCTGCTTGATATGTTCATGGCTGGAAGCGCGAAATATTTGCGCCTGCCGGGCCGGCACCGGCGCGGGATAGGGAAAATATTGCGTGCCTCGCGGGCGCACGCGGAGGGCGGATAACGGGCGGATCGGCACCTGCGCGCGTGCGGGGCTCGGTTTATCTTCTGGCGAGGAATCCAAAAGCTCAACGTTGTCTTCAAGATGAAATAGGGGAGACATTAATATTAACCTCTGTTCTATGAATGTGGGTTAAAGAGATGAGCATCATAAGTGAAATTTCATCAAAGAATGAATCACTCAATATAAATGGTATCAGAGATGACTGCACGGCATCAAGGATGACGTCATTCAAAGATGAAACCTTCAAAGTTGGAGGCATCAATGCTGAGGCATTTATGAAGGAGCATCAAAGTTGGGGCATCCAATGCTGAGGCATTTATGCTGAGACATCAATGCTGAGGCATTAATGTTGAGGCATAAAATATCGAGTGTGTGAGTGTAAGTGTAAGCATATCTGTCTATGGCTGGGTGTGTGAGTGTAAGTGTATATTTTCATGGTTCCCCCATATCAGCAATGTATCTTATGGAGAGTGTAAGTGCTTTAAAGTGTCATAGTGTGTATAAGTGTTAGAACAATACTAACTGCATAAGTAGGAGCATCCTGCAGATTTGGTAATGTACACGCAAATCGAATCCTCATACATTTAACCTAGGGTGACACACCATATTAGGGCTAATTTCTAGGCTCAGGGGAAGTGATTAGACAAGGCTTGAAAAAAGTGGCACTCGTTTCTTTTTACTATGTGGCACTCACTTGGCACTATGTGCACTCACTTTTCACTCATTGGCAACTCATTAGGCAACTCATTGGCACTCACTTGCACTGTCACCTGGCCTACCTGCAACTCAATCTAGATACTAAGATAACTAATAGACATCCTAGGTACTATCTTACGGTGGTTGGAACCATCAAAGCCATCAAATTAGCGTGGTCAAAATTGACCCAATGGTCTACTATTCTTCATGACAAGGGTCAAGGCTGAATAATATCATGATCAAACAGGTTAATGACATCAAAACACAGGGTTTTATGTCCCTTAAAGGAGGATAAAATTACCGTGGGGTCAAATTTGACGCATGTATAAATTGGTACAAGGTTTAACACCGAATATCATGGTCAACAAGGTAAACGACATCAAAAAATAGGCTAAGCACTAAGGATGCCCAAAAATTTACGTGCGGCCAAAAATGACCATGGTATATATGGAAGGGCGAAAATATCATGGTCAAACAAGGCTCAAATACTCAAATAAATGGGCTAAGCGCGCTAAATGGAAGATAACAATTACCCGTGGGCAAAAAATTGACCAATGGTATATGAAAGGGTTGCCGAAAATTAGGGATGGTCAAAATTGACCATGGAAGACCAAAGGGTAGGGCAAAAATTCCGTGGGCAAAAATTTGAACCCCATGGATCAAAGGGTTGATCGAAAATTAGGGTGGGGTCAGAAAATTGACCCATGGAAGACAAAGGGTTGGTCGAAAATTGGGTGGGTCAAAATTGACCATGGAAGACCAAAGGGTAGAAAAATTAGCGTGGGTCAAATTGACCCATGGTATCTGAAAAATTAGGGGGGCATAAAATAGGGGCAATACGCTAAACGTTGCTGATCCATCGCTACAAGGGAATTTCGAAGTTGCCAAAATTAGGGTGCCAAAAAATTAGGGTTGCCAAAAAATTAGGGTTTTCAAAAAATTAGGGTTCTCAAAAAATTAGGGTTCTCAAAAAATCGACTTCCCCTAACAGGAACAAGGGATAGCGTAAAATTTTATTTGCGGCCAAATTGACCCATGGACAGACCAAAAGGGGGTTGGTCGAAAAAAAAGGTCAAGGCCAAAAAAGGTGAAGGCCAAAAAAGGTCAAGGTCAGGTAAAAATTCGAGCTCAAAAAGGTCGCGGTTCAGAAAAAGGTCAAAAAGTGTCGCGGTCATTTCCATGCGGAATCCCCTTCCTACTACTATGGTAGATTTTGTTTGTGTAGGTACTAAATTAGTAATGGTTAAATTTATGTTAGAGAAGGTCAAATTATGTGTGGTTGTATACAAGTATTATTATTATCTAAGGGTGATTTGGAGGAAAGTGAGATCTACTGGGACTATTTGAATGATGTTCTTGGACAGGGTGAGGGGACATTTCAGTTTGATAGCAATGGGCGACTTGAATGGTCGATTGGGTGATCAAAAAAAATGGTGATATAACAGGTGCCTTTGAGGTTGAGGGAGAAAATGAGAATTGTAGGAAGGTGATTGATATCTGTGAGGAGAGAGGTATATGTGTAAATAATATATTGTTCGAGCATAAAACTATTCACAAGTATATAAAAGAGTTGGTGTAGATATAGATGATATCAAAGTGAAGTGTACGATTGACTTTGTGTTGACGAAGATGTTGAGGTTTGTGATGGATATTAAATCAGTGAGGGAATTGGAGATGGAAATATCATATCATTATGGCATTTTATGTAAAATTAATTTAGTTATGGTATGGATGGAGAGGAAAGAAAAAAGGAAGAAAGCTAGGAAAATTAGGAGTTAGAGGTAAAATGAAAAGGTTATAAAGAAAAGTATGTGAGCACGTTTGAAAATAAGTCAGTTAAATTTGAACAAGATATAAATGAGAAAATCTGAACGAAAATGGAGGAAGCATTTGTTAGCATAGCAAGAGAAGTTTGTGGATGGTCTAAAGTAGGAAGTAAGAATGTCAATAGGGAATAGTGAAATGATTTGATGCAAGGTGTAAAAAGTAAAACAGTTTAGTGGTTGAATGTACTGAAAGCCAATGGTGAGAATTCGAAAGAAAGGTGTAAAATTAAAAAGGCTAAAAGTTGCACAAGTAGGAGAAAAAAAAAGAGGTATATGAATAGTTTGGAAGGAGGATTAATGGAGACTTACAAGGGAATAGGATGCTATTTTGGATAGAAGAAAGAAAAGTTAAGAAAGAGAATAGGGCGAATCTTCACAGAATAATGAATAGTGATGGTGCTTTCGTCAATGATGAGGCTAACGTGAGGAGAGTGTGGAGGGAAAACTTCGAAAGTCTGAAAAATATTGGCTGTGATGAAAAGGTGATGATGGAGGTGTGTAGGTTTGATGGTGTAAGAAGAAATAAATATTTTGTGAATGGGTTTATTAGTTTTGAGAGTGAGAAAGTTGATGAATTGTAAATAGGTGAATCAGCAGGTATACATGGAATTACTAGTGTAATGATCAAGAGTGGAAGTGACATTGTGATTGACTGGAAATGGAAGTTGTGT